>BJBW01016224.1:0-12636 GCA_004320125.1 Scolopax mira
TGCCAGTAAAGACTGAGGCAAAAAAAAATGTTGAATACCCTAGTTAATTTAATTTTCCATGTTTGTTTCTTGACTCTTAAAAAGTTATGTCTTATGTAGATTAAAAAGCTAATCATATCAAAGTAAAAATTAAAAAAAAAAATTAAAGAAGTTTTCTTGAAAAGATCAGAAATCCTATGGTTTAATAATATTTTCAGGAATTCTCGGAAGGAATTCTGAGAATTTCAACTAAATGAGGAATATATTTTTTAAAAAAAATTCCTTTGCATTTTATGCTGTCTTGTAAGAGTAGTATTTTTGTTTTATATTATTGGCATTAGATTGTTTACAACGTACAAAAAATCATGAATGAAAAAGTACTTTTTTTCTTAGGATCTAGGGATCTTGTAAATTTAGAATTATGCATATTCACTAAGCTTTATATTTTGAATACACAATTGGTATTTATTGAGGGATAATAAGAGAACAAAGGAAGCTGTACCATCTTCTCCTGCATGCATTTATGAAAAGTTCAGGTAGGTTCTCCTGCAGCTCCTCAGTCAGTAACAGAAGCAACAGAGCTGTTTCTCAGATATTAAGCACTTTAGCAACAACGTGTTATTCTGAACACATCACTGCTGAACCTTTCAATGAGATATAAAATTGAGTGACATAGAGCAACTACAATGTGTTCAGTTTCTGTACCAGAGGAGGATGCTGGTGAATCTGGACTTTCTGTAAAAGAAAATTTCTTCTGAAAGACAGAAGAAATATGTAAAGACAACAGAAAGTTAAGGAGGCAAAAGCTTTTGGATAAGTAAACTGAAGTGCAGGAATCTTATAGGAAAGACTGATTTTTCTTTGAAATGAAATCAATTGATTAATCGATCTTGTTTTGACTGTTCAGAATATCACACTACATCATCTACTGATGAGAAAAATGTCTAGTTTTTCAAAATAAGAAAGTTACTTTCTCACTTAAATATTTTTGCTTTAGTACTAAAATACACTTTTACAATTTATACTTTAACAACTGTTGCTTATTATCTTAGGCTTCCCTCAAATATACATATATATTTATTTTGATTTATATTTTTATTTTCTTTTTATTTTTGGTAAAGAGTTTGTTTAACAGTAAAATATCTAAATCCTTAACTTCTTTTCTTTGCTGTGAAAATTCTGATCACAATACAGCTAGAATCTTTCAAAGAAATTTGTTATTTGTGCTAACACATAACTTTGATCTTCATTCTCTCTTTTCAAGTCAATTAGAGGACTGGGTTTATCATAACAGTAACACTTATGTAAAAGGCACAAATTATATTTTACAGTAGGTAAAAAAAATGTGGTTTAGACAATAGTTCCCTAATGATTTTAAAAAGAAATTCTGCCTACATTAATCTCACTGCAATAGCTATGAAATTCAAAATTCTTTTTAAAAAAGGAGGCATTATCAACAAACCTTAACAGGAAGACATACTCACTCTATGGTGAGTATCCATTAGATAAATTTTTTATTAAAGTCCATGGGAGTTTCACCAAGACAAGGACTGCTGAATTCACTAGTTTTTTACCATATCTCAATAGTACAGTGAGAGCAGTATGTAGAACACATTCCATAGATTTTTCCTGGGAGTGCTATGAAGATTTCTTTGGCTTAGTTCCCCCAAAACCTCGCCACATATCAAATGCCAAGAATTTGTTGGCACTGCTCCCAGTTATCAGTTTCAGACATTTGGCTAACCTCTTTGACTAAGACAAAGCTTACACACTGTGCTTTCCCACATGTTTTCATCTGGAAAGCAGCCCACACAGATGATGGCAGACTCACCAACTGAGCATGGTTGTGGGAAACACTGAAAATTAGAACAGCACTCTCCAAGGATTCTCTGACAGAGAAGCATGCAGAAGAGTATTTCTTCCTTTGTTCACTATATACTCTGCATCTTTGTTCCTTATATAATTTTTGGTCATGATAAGAAGTCATCTCATACATTTTTTTTTAAATAGACTTTTCCTTTAAAGTTTCAGATTTTGATCTTCTGTCTTGTCCAAGAAATTATCCAACACCAAGCACAACTGAATAA
This sequence comes from Scolopax mira, assembly GCA_004320125.1. Taxonomy (NCBI): domain Eukaryota; kingdom Metazoa; phylum Chordata; class Aves; order Charadriiformes; family Scolopacidae; genus Scolopax; species Scolopax mira. The sequence continues at coordinate 2,067 of BJBW01016224.1, forward strand.
CATGATTTATTTAAACAACAATCTAATTCTCAAGAGCAATTAACGTAAAGTTATTCTACCTCATGTATATCTGCTACACAGAAAGAATGTTGAGGGCTCCAAGATATTCAACTATCATGCTGAGGATCCCTTCACCGGAAATGATGGCCTTTACGATGCATTAGATACAGGCTCTTCCAGTGAATTATTCTGCACTTAAAAATGGCTTATTGCTGAAGCAGATATTTTCCAAGAGTGCTTATTTCAGTCTGTTTCTTAAAGAATTTATTTTTTTTTTAAATGAGAAATATCAGACTGTTGCATTTAACTGTTTCATAAATGAAAGGCTAGTTCTAACTTTTTGGTTTCTAAAGACTACATGGCAAACCTAAGTTATTTATGCACCATTTTCAAATTTATGAAAAAGTTTAAATATAAATCTTTTGAAGCACATACATTTACATGATTCATTTGATTGATAGGAAGTTCCATTTAAATACAAGGAAAAACTTCTTTATGGTGTGGGTGACAGAGCACTGGAACAGGCTGCCCAAGGAGGTTGTGGAGTCCCCTTCTCTGGAGATTTTCAAGACCTGCCTTGATGCAGTCCTGAGTAATATGCTCTAGGCAATCCTGCTTTAGCAGGGGAGTTAGACTAGGTGATCTCTAGAGGTCCCTTCCAACTCTGTCAAGTCCATGATTCTGTGATTCCATGATCCAAGCCTTACCCTGAATCTGACTTTTTGTTTACAAACCATTGCAGGAATTCAGATTTTCATTACAACTTGGGAAAAATTGTCCTGCTTGGCATCAGTCAGAGTACTGTGATGCCACTGAATGTCATCATACACACCTCTCCTTGATGGGAAGATATGATATGTTTTTAATTTATAAATGAGTATTTCCATTTTGTTATTTCAACTCAATCTCTTTCACTCACAATGCAGATAGAATGTTCTCCAGACCATTCAAAGCAAATTTTGGATTTTAAGCACATGCTAATTTTCATCATCTCTTCTAAGAGTGAAAGCCAAGCACAATGTCCCAACATGAAAGCTTTCACAAGTCTCCACTTTATTGGTCCAAATTTTCCCACCTCTATTTTTTCACAGTGAAAGAAAGTTGTCACACTGTATACTAAGCAAGCTATGCCTTTACTGTTAGAGTACAACACTATAACAGTGTTACTGTTAAAGGCTTTACACTTGAGCACTCTGCACTTTGTAGACATTCATGTGTATCCAAGTTCTTTTCATTCCATGATGCCTGGGTTATAGAAGACAGTGTAAGTTTTGTTGTAGTGTGATGTTTCCATATTCTTTAGAAAAACAGTGTAGTGTTTTCTGTATTTAAGAAACAGAGAAATAAGACTTTTTGTTTGGTTGGTTGTTTTTTTTTTAATCCTAATTAGCTAGAGAATGTCATTGACTATTTAGTTCACTGGCAGACCTTGAAAGAGAAGCAAGAGAAGAAATACGAGTGTCCTAGTCTGTGATTGTGTGACTGGATGGAAAGAACCTCTCTGCTTTGTGGAGTGAAATTTGTCAGTTAGATACTTCATTCATAGCAGTGTGTTAGTGGCAAAAATTATTTCCCTACTGAGATTGGCTGACATACTACTTCGCTATAATTACTACATTTAATTCTAGTTCTCTGAATTTTCCCACCTGCTTCTTTTGACCCTCCTTATTAATTGTTTACCTATCTCCTTAGAGAGACACAGATCTTCTTGAGGCTGAAAACTGCAAAATAATTTTGTGCTGTCAGAGTTCAACTTTTTCCCCCTTATTGATTTTATTGTTGGGAGCCAGTGTATTGACAGGCCTTACTCCTGAATCTTCTACTTGTTCATGCGTCAGCTTGTATATCACCAACAGTGATCAATTCTCCTTGAAGCCTTACCCATGTATCAGCATCGACATCAGATTCATATATTTTATCTTTGACTGCCCTTTAATAATTTAGCTCAAAATGCTGCTAGGGAAAAAAATACTAATCACATAATGAATGAGATTCTGTACTTGCACCCTGTGGTCATTTACAGTTTTCCAGAGTTATCACAAGGCAATTACTCAGCTACTAACTTATTTCAAGTCTGCAGTACTATAACACTTACTATGCTCAATCTTTTCCAATGCATAACCTGTGGCCACACTTTCTAGAGTGTAGGATGACCTTTGAGCTGTGTTTCTTTACATCATTACACTGTTCAACAGAACACTCATCTAGCAATACACTAGACCACATAAACTAGCTTATAAAATGTGTGCAGAGACTGGTGGGTGCATAGATGTCAGCTACAGCTTTCATTTGTTTAAGTAAGATTTAGAAAATTTTACAAGAGTATATTCATATATACTCTGTGAGGAAAAAATTCTCAGACAGTGCTAAGTAACCTCTTTGTGGATTTTAAAGCATCTTGTTATATGTAGAAACACATAATATAAGTCTTTATACAGAATCTTAATATGAAATACAAGCCTATAACATGAGCAACACAGCAATACTGTAAAAATGAAATCTACTGTTAAAAATCAGCTTCAAGCTCTTAGTATTTTGAAGACCTTGTCAAGAATCTTAAAATAAACTTAAAACAATATTTCACAATGCACTCTCAATTTTGACTTTTAACATAAACAGAATTTCCAAATAGAGCAATAGAAGGAAAAAAAGAGCAAAGCTTTCCTGAAATCATAACTTAAGCTAATAGTGAAGAGAGGAGAAAATATTTAAAGGATATAGTAACCAATAAACTAGCAAGTCCAGATTTCAAATGTACTTTTTCTATTAAAATATCTATGTATTTGTGTGTAGTTAATTTTACCTTTACATCTTTAAATTTTGTAAATTAAAATCATGGACATCACCTTCTATGCTGGGAAACTGAACTTGTCAACAGGTATTTGGAGAATTAGGATATATTTGGCTGAATGAATAAGCATGGAAAAGCTATACAGTATTTATCAAGATGACAGAGGGAGCTATTAGTTTAAATAGTATTAATAACCCAAAGGCAAAAATTGCATTCCTTAGTTTTCATACATATTCTTCAAGTTCAATGATCACAATCCATAAACAAACTCAGTTCTTAAAATAATCTTGAGTTGTAACTAGTTAAGATAACATTCAGATGAGATTTCTCCTAAGCTAGGAGAAATCAAAAGAGCTACAGCTTTTACTGGAAATTAGTTATGGAATTTTCTTCTTGCGCGTTCTGAAAGGTTCCTTACCATAGCCTCCTTCCTACTATTTCAGTGGTCTGATGTAAAGTTTCCAGGTTCAGGGCTGAGTTAAGGAGCTCAGCCTGAAGGCATTTGGTCAAAGCTTTTAGCCATTGCTGATGAGATGCCAGGAGCTTGAGCCTCCCTCCTTCCCTGAGAAGCTGCTTCTTAGCAGAAGCTGTACCTTCTCCCCCTGCCTGGACCATGTTTCCTCTTTTCACTTCAATCCTGTCCCAACCTGGACCCACGGATTGTTTTCTGACTTGGTCTGGAACCTACCTTATCCCAGTAGACTATCAAGCTATCACTGCATTGAGTCTGTGGCTACTGTGTCTGGGCCTGATCCTTATCCTGACTTGCTGTCTCAATGCCCTGGCTTCTTGTCAGGATATGGCATTACTCTGCCTGCCTTGCACTGACCCTTGGCTTCTGGCTCCCTTCCCACGGTTGACAGCCAGACTATTCTCCTCCCTGACATCTCAAAGTGTAGGCTAACACTTATAAAAAGTATTTGTATACAAAGCATGCAATGAACTTGGGATTATAATGGGAATTTAACAGTGCTGTTAGAAAGGTGGTACAATTGCAATTTTTTATGGGTCTTACTAGAATTTACAAGAAAAAACTGATTGATCCTTCAAGCTGGAAACAGGGGTAGTTTTCAGTCCTTAGCCTGATTCCAGTAGACAACAGTAGTTTTTGAGCTCAAACACATGAAGTTCAATAGCATAGCTCTTTTCTTACAATTGGTAATGAGGGAAACAACAGGGAATATATTTTATGGTTTTGGTTGAAATCATTCTGCCCAAAAAGTTGGGTAATTATCTTCATTTTTTCATCCTGTCCATTGTTAAACATGGACTATTGCTGCTGTGGTGGTTTCCCACGTGTTACTATATTCCTTTGGAAATGACTACACTGGTCCTGGATCATAAGGTCCTGTGATTATGTTCATGTGTTTTAATCCATCTTTGAAATTTTGTTTCAGAAGGGAACATTCATCTGGGTGTGCAGGTGGTTGTTTTTTGAGGGTTTTAGCGACTTATTTTACTAAGAATTTGAGAATGCATATATCTCCAGGAAGAATCACTTGCTAAATAAAACTTAATCATATCAGCCTTAAATAAAGACTTGCACTATAGAAGATCTTCTTCCCTTGTAGAGGTAAGCACTCTGGAAAAAAATAAGCATAGGGATTTGACTGTTGGAGCTGGACCTAATTTGAGACTGTGCCCCTAATAACAATCTTCTGAGCAGTGTCTTTCAGCTAGTTTTCAATTGACCTCACTGATCCACACTTCCTAGCTTATCTATGAGGATGCTGTGGGAGACTGTGTCAACAGCTTTGCTACCTTGCTGAAGTCAGGGTAGATGTACTGGGTCTGGTGGGGAAAGGGTTAATTGTTCCCAGGACCTAGTAGGGACACAGGTATTCCATCCCATTTGAGACATGCCCAGGAGGATGGCCTGAGCTAGCTGGGAAAGGAGAAGGACAGGAAGTGAGGTAAGAGGAGGAAGTCCCATCCCCGGGGCAGAAGGAGCAGGGAGAGCAGCGCGGTCGGATGCCTTCTGGGTGCCTCGGCAAGCAGCGGTATTGTGATCGTGGTTGTATACTCCTCTGTCCATGTTATCGTTGTTATTTCTTGTGGCCTTTGCTATTCAGTTAAATTGCCTTTGTCTCAAGCCATGAGTTTTGCCTTTTTCTTTTGATTTTCCCCTCTCAGCCGCACCACCGGTGGGGACTCTGTTCTGTGCGAGCGGCTGCCACATGGTCCTTTGTTGCCATCTGAGGCCAAACCATGACAGTAGAGAGTAGACAACATCCACTGCCCTCCCCTCATCATTCATGCTATCACAGAAGGCTATCAGGTTAGCCAGACATTATTTCCCCTTGGTGGATCCATATTGACTACTTCTATAGCTTCTTTTCCTCCATATGCTTTGAGATGATGCCCAGAATGAGTCATTCCACCATCTTTCCAGGGATGTTGGTGAGAATGACTGGTCTGTAATTTCCCGGGTCCTCCTTATTGCCCTTTTTGAAGACTGGGATAACATTGGCTTTCCTCCAGCCCTCAGGCACATTGCCTGTTCTCCAGGATCTTTTGAAGATGATGGAGAGTGGCTCAGGAATGATTTCTGCCAGCTCCCTCAGCACTCTCCCGTGCATCCCATCAGGACCCATGAACTTGTGGGTGTCCAGTTCACTTTACTCCTTAACTTGGTCTTCCTGCACCAAGGGAAGGGTTTCCTTTGACCAGACTTTCTCTGATTCTTCCAAATTCTGTGGCTTCTGAGAGCTGGCCTGGACAGTAAAGACTGAAGCAAAGAAAGCATTCAGCAACTCCACCTCCTCTGCATCCTCCATCACTATGATACCCGACTCATTCAACAGCGGGCCCATATTTTCTTTAGTTTGCCTCCAATATAGTTGAAAAAACCTGTCTTGTTAACTTTGACATCTCTTGCTAATTTTAATTGCAAGGAGGCCTTGGATTTCCTCGTTTCATCCCTGCGTACTCTAACAACATTCTTATAATCTTCCCAAGTGGTCAGTCCCTTCTTTCACTCAGTGTAAACTTTCTTCTTCCACTTGAGTTTTTTCAGAAGCTCCCTGCTCAACCACACCAGTCTCCTGCTTCCCTTGCCTGTTTTCTTGCTCTTTGGGATGGCACCCATTCTGAGTTTGGAGGAAGCAATATTTGAATATCAACCAGCTCTCACGAGCCCCCCTACCTTCCAGGGCCTTATCCCATAGGATTTCTCATAGCAGTTTCTGGAAAAGGTTGAAGTTAGCCCTCCTGAAATCTAAGGTATCAGTCCTATTTATTGGTTTACGCGTACTGCCCACGATTGTGAACCCTATCTTTACATGGTTGCTGCAACAAAGGTTGCCCCCAACCTTATAACCTCCACCAGTCCCTCTTCATTTGTCAGCACTAGGTCCAGTAGTGCCTATCTCCTCATTGGTCCCTCCACCAGCTGAGTTAAGAAGTTATCATCAATACAATGGAGGAACCTCTTGGACTGTTAAGTGCTTGGCTGTGTAGCCTTTCCAGCAGATATCAGAGTGATATGCCAAGTATAAGATATCCTGATATAAAGTACTGTAGCTTTTGACAGTCTTTGTGTGTGTTGCCAATAGTCACTTTAGATTCCCGTGTTCGTTCACCCAAAAGAAAAAAAAATAATAAAAAAAGAAATAGTAGGATATCTGATACCAAAGAAAGCTAGAAATCAGACAGAAGACAGAAGTTATTGAATAAATTAGATTTTTTTCAGGCATACCTATTGTTAAAATAAATATGCTTCAGAGGGAAAGATAAGGAACTCAGCCTTAAATTTTTAAAATGGAGATCTTCTTTTTTTTGGCTTTACGTATTGTTGCTAGACCTGTAAAAACATAAAAGACAAGTGATGTATGAAGCATAACAATGAGATTCACCTATATGAAAACTGATATATGCCACTCTTGATGTAGGCATTTGAAGAATTGTTTTAATTGCAGCCATTCTTTAACCAAGGACTACTTACAGACAGTTAAGGATTTTAAAAATCAAATCAGAATGTATCAGTAATTATGTCCTTTCCTGATAACATATCTACCTTTTGTTCTGAATGAGCCTATAGTAATATTTGTCCAATGAAATGGGAAGTTAAAGCACACCTGATACAGATAATACAGCCAGATTTCACTATCACATTTCAGAAGCACATTTTGTGAACTGACAAGAACATTAAGCAGAATGTACTGAATTAGTATGAATAGCGACTGGATGATGAGCAACATATTAATGAGTGTTATCCTTGCACAAGAAACTTGGGCCCTTACCCTGGCATTCATTAAGGCTAGTTGTTAGGATTATCTTGGCATATGTTTTCAGAAGAATGGCATCTGAATTTCACATAAAATTTTAAGCATGATCACATGAAAGCCCAGAAAATCCAAGCATATTATTTGGTTGAAGCCTAATAAACCAAAATTAATAAATTCAGAGTTTAGAACTTTTAAATACTAAAATATTTTTTCTTCAGATCCCAAAGCATAATAAATGTCTTTGTCACTGTTGTCTGTCAGAATATTTTACACCAGGCTGACAGTACAGAGTTTCAGCACCTGTCTGGACTTGCTTTGATTGAGGCTGATTTTTTTTATTGCTTTAACAAACGTCTAGAGGCCAAGTAATGATTACCATACATGTTGGAAGGCCTGATACTTTATATCACCACTGTAATTTGAATTTCCAAAAGTTGCCATATTTGATGTGCCAGGTCATAAAATATCAAAAATATTGGTTACCTAAAGCATCCAGATTAAACTTATCTTACCAAATTTGAGATAATGTTGCCAATTAGAATATTTGTATACGTGCATCAGCTGACTGCTTTTTGAGACTAAGAAACATTTTTAAGTAGAAAAAAAGATGTCACAAGGAGTCAACAAGGATACTTACAGAGATAATTTTTAATTTTTTTTTTAAATATCTTGCAATTACTGCATCCTTCTCTGTAAATTTCTGGCTGCCTACTTAAGCCAAAACTTTTAAATAACAGTATTCCCATGCAGTAATGTATACCTTATTTTTTTAAAAAAATTATTACTTCTTAATTTACATTCCTTCCTTCTTGGATTTTAGACATCCCTTAAAAGAATCACATATTCATACATCCTTTCCTTCACATACCTGATAACATAGAAGAGGAAGAAGAATGTATGTGCATGAGTTGCAGTTTGTAGCAGAAAAAAAATAGAAAACATTCTGATTCTTCTTCCAGCAAGCAGCCTGGATTGCACAGAAAGATTAAAGGGTGATAGATGATTCCATTGTCAAATCAAAGGTGCAACTCCCTATCTTTAAACAGAGGTAAAATTCTGCTTTCCAAATTTAAAATCAAATTGACATTTGCTAGTACCTCAGTCTCCTTTGTAAAGCTGTGGTTGCTTGGATTTAGAAGGCAAGAGTTTCTAGTCAGATCTAGGAAACCAAGACTTTTCTGGTAATCAGATTCTGTGAACTGGAATCGCTGGAGTGTCTTGTTTTAATTGTCCCCATTGAAAACTTGACTAGACAAACAACATGTGATCCAATTCAAGTGATCTCTAAATGGAGAACTGTATGAGAAGAACCACTCCTGGGTTCCCTTCCAACCTAAAGTGTTTGTGATTCTATGGCTCTGTGGCAGAAAAGCATTTACAGTGACAGCCAGTTTTGTCTGAGAATTCCTTGCCAGCTACCCTTGCCTCATGTCATGGTACTGCATACTGACAGAACATAATTTGTTCAGCCAGTTTCTTTGGTACATTATTATTTCTTCCTTTCCACCTCTGAAATGAGCTTCCTGGTAATATGCCAATATGTAATGACCATCATTTTGGAAAAAATTTCATATTAGTAAATAAGTATGACCTAAATAGGGATTTATTAGTATGCTGAAACTGTATATGCAGTTGTATTTCTTGACATTTCCTTATTTTTTTTCCTCTCTCATTTGAAAGAATCTGTGATATGTGGGGGTATCTTATTGTACTATATCCCTTGCAGAATTTGTTATTTATAAACTCTGAAGCTGACCCTAGGGTTACAGATTAAGATTACTGGAGAAACTACTGTCTTTGTTCTTTCTTACTCTCAGAGGTAATTATTAACATGATTGTAATAATAAGGGTCAGTAGTACCAAAATGAAGTAAAATGATATTTTTCTTTAATAGCTACACAAGCAAGTTCTATCTTCTCAGTTATTTTCCTGCCATAAATATATTACTTTTAGATGTCCCCACATTAAAAATTAGTACAATTTATTTAAGGATTTACTCTCCATTATACACGAATGATGATTATTCACTCAGTCATGAGGTTTAAGGATGGAACAGTTTGCCAGGGATGGAAGACAGAGCTTTCATTTTGAAAACAGAATCAAGTCAGCCTTAAAATGCAAGACTTCTGAAGATTGAGTTGTCTAGCTTAATCAGAGAGAAGATTGAGGGATGAATTCTACATAAATATATATGTATATGCACACAACTATAATGGAAAAGAGGACATCTATTTAACTTTGAAGACAAAATGATAGCATAAATCAAGGTATTGAGAGCCAACTTGTAGACAAGTATAGTATTAGAAATAGAGATATTTAAATATTAGTGCAACTTTCAATCATTTGAAAACATGGCTATTTCAAAGGTGTACTTCACTCAGAAAATTTTATAATCTCCATGCATGGTTTTAATGGATATAAGACTGTTTTCTTTCATTTGGACCTTGAAAACTTTTAATCTCTGATTCCCCATTTTCATCATTATCTTTCAAGACTACCAAGGAAAACAAAATTTAATGCATTGACATTTTAATTTTCTTCATACTTACATCCATATATTAAGATGGTAACAAAATCAAATTTCATGCTTCAGAGCTTTAGCCTGTCATCAGCAAATAAAGGAGTACATTGTCTTGATGAACAATTGGTTAGATATATCTTTTCTTCTGTTCCTCTGAAGAATCAGAGGCTAGCTGCAAATATAAACCAGAAGAAAAGAGAGATATGCAGACACTTGAAAAATATTTCTTCAGTGTATTTACTGGCATGTTCAAGGCCATGCTGATCACCAGATTTTTATTCAAGTAATAAATTTTCCCTGCTCAGTCAAGGGGAGCTTGGAAGATTTTTGCCAACTTCTTAATTTTCTCCACTGCAAAACGAGTAGACGGAGTTCCTGAGGTGTCATAATACGAAAATTGTATTTCAGCTTCAAATTTTATGGTCAGAATAAATCACTTCTTGACAAAAAATGCCAAAACTGAACTGGATTATCTGGGAATATTTCAGATAATCAACTCCTACCACTATTAAAAACCTGGAGTAGAGGAGCACATGCAGTTCTGCTCAGGGAGAAATACATACAATCATTACACCTATGCGTTGTAAGAACGGGAAGTTAACAACACTTGCAGCACTCAGATCAAAAGGCTGGCAGCTGTGGTGGCTGACCTTGGAGCACTGCCAGACTTCCATGCAGCCATGCTCTTACTCCCCCTTCTTAATGAGACAGGGGGAGAAAATATGGAAAAGCTTAACATCTTTTAATATCTCTACACTGTTTTTGGGGAAAAAAAACCTATACCACATTGGAAAAACACCTCCTTAAAATCAGGTAATAGAAATAAACAGAAAACTCCTATCTGTTTAGGATAGAAAGAAACACTGTGGAAAATCTGTACCTTCTTAAAGAACACTAAATGTGAGGTTGAATAAATTTAACCTGCTTCACCATGGTCTTCTCCATGGGCAGCAGAGGAATCTCTGCTCCAGTGCCTGAAGCACTTCTCCTTCGCCTTTAGAATCATAGAATCATAGAATTGTCTAGGTTGGA
>BJBW01016225.1:0-46262 GCA_004320125.1 Scolopax mira
AGGATGAGAGGAAATGGCCTCAAGTTACGCCAGGGGAGGTTCAGGCTGAATATCAGGAAAAATTTTTTCACTGAAAGGGTTGTCAGACATTGGAATGGGCTGCCCAGGGAGGTGGTTGAGGCACCATCCCTGGAGGTATTGATGTAGTGCTGGGAGGTATGGTTTAGTGATGGTGATCCTCATTTTTTGTTGTGTGGGTGTCTATTTTTGTCAGTTAGGTTGACGGTTGGACAAGATGATCTTTAAGGTCCCTTCCAACCTAGAAGATTCTGTGATTCTGTGGAGATTATTAAGCTCTGTTTTTCTTTCTCATTCTCTCTTTCTGTCAGCAACAGAATCTTTTCTTGCCTTGCCTCAAATCACCCCACCTGGCCCTCCAGGATCACTGACATTTCCCATTAGAAGTCACAAAAGTTTATTGATAAACTTTTCCCTGTATGGAAGTATACCTTAGTGTTGTAAGTGGAGTTCTATGGATTTGGAGTAAAATGGGCATTGTGGTTCTCCTTCCCTGCAAAAAGATTGTCAATGAATTAATTGACAAGATGTAAAAGAAGCAGCGGATAATAAAATGAACAATTAATCATACTAATTACACTTACTCCAATCTCTTAGAATGGAATGAAAACCTTTTGTGAGGAGCATCAGCCAGTATTTTGGGTTACTATAGGGAGATTAACCAACCTCATACCTTGCCTGTACATCTGGAGAGTAAAATTATTTTTTTCTACTATCACTTAATAATGCATTTCTATATTTTAAAGTAGGTTAAGGGAATTAAAAGTTTCAGAAACTTGATATTGGTTATCTTTTTATTAACCAGTTTGACACTGAATAATGGAGGGACAGACGCTTAAACAGGGTGACTTACATCCATAAACTTCCCCTGGCACAAATTAGCTGTCCACAACTGGTCTTTGGGCTTGTTTCTTGTCTGGTGGAGGAATCAAGGCTTAATTAGCTTTTTTCCATGTGGATGTTTATTTTTAAAAAAGATTTTTTCTTAAGTTATAGGTATACGAAATAATATGAAGGCTCTGTAACCCCAGCTTTCAGAGCAGCATTCCAGTGCATGAAAAAGGGCATATATAATACGTTTTGAGGTGTTTGATATGAGTTTGTGTGAGGATGCTGCTATTTCAAAGCACAATGATAAGATAACTGGGGTGATAGAGAAAAGAAAGCCTGACATTTGTGTATGCAACTTTCTTGGAGCAATCCTTTAAGTGAACTATTCCTAAAACCATACAATATCATTATTTAAGACAAAAGCAGTTGGTGTCACTCAAAGGACATTTGAGGAACAGCAGAGGGAAGTTTCGGACAAATCTTAGGGTGAGATTCAGTTCAGGTGTACACCTGCCTAGATGAGTAAGCTGCCATTAAATGTAATAAATATCAGATGCTCTGTGGAGTTTCCAAATAACAGATGCCTTGCACACCCTGAGAAGTCCCAGAGAATCTAAAATGTCTGTAATAAATTTGTAAAAACTTGTCTGCAAGCAAATAAGGCAAGAGGTTGAGGTTCAATAAGGCCAAGTGCCAGATCCTGCACTTGGGTCACAACAACCCCATCCAGCACTACAGGCTTGGGGAAGAATGGCTGCAGAGCTGCCTGTCAGAAAAGGACCTGGGGGTGTTGGTCGATTGTGGGCTGAACACCTGATCACAACAGCAGTGTGATCAGGTGGCCAAAAAGGCCAACACCATCCTGGATTGTATCAAGAACAGTGTGGTGAGTACTTGGCACTGGTGAGACCCCACCTCAAGTATTGTGTCCAGTTTTGGGCCCCCTACCACGAGAAAGACATTGAGGTGCTGGAGCAGGTCCAGAGAAGGGCAACAGAGCTGGTTAGGGGTCTGGAGCACAAGCCTTATGAGGAGAGGCTGAGGGAGCTGGGGTTGTTCAGTCTGGGGAAGAGAAGATTGAGGGGAGACCTTATCGCTCTCTACAACTACCAGAAAGGAGGCTGTAGAGAGGCAGGGGTCGGTCTCTTCTCCCAGGACACAGATGATAGGAAAAGGGGTAATGGCTTCAGGTTGCACCAGGGGAGGTTCAGGTTAGATTTTAGTAAATATTTCTTTACGGAAAGAGTTGTCAGGCATTGGAATGGGCTGGTGGATGGTTGAGGCACTGTCCCTGGAGGTATTCAAGAGACGAGTTGACATGGTTCTCACGGATATGGATTAGTGTTGTGTTGGTGGTGTTTTGGGTATGGTGTGTGTCTTGTGTGGGTTTTTTTTGTTGGATTTTTTTTTTGTGCATTGTTTTTTGTTGGTTTGTTGGTTTTTGGTTTTTGCTGTTGGGTGATTCTGTGACTCTGTGAAAAGACCTGTGGGATGTAAGTGCCCTTCTGGAGGAGTGTTGGGACTTGGAGGGATATCATAAAATGTTTTAAGTGCAATAGATAATTTTTTTAGGAAAGAAAGTAACAGCCCTGCCTGCCATTTTCTTTCATAGAAGCTTAGACACTTAGGTTACATGTAAAAAGCTATATTCAGGAATTCAGAAAATGTCACTGGGCAATGAAATTAATGTCAAGGGACTCTTGTGAGCTTCTTCACTAAAAATTTAAGTATTGTAGAGAATTGTCAATGAGATGCAATTGGAGCAATGCACCTCTCTATTGTGTAAGGTTCCAGCCATTAGTATCAGGGGATCAGATATACTCTGTGGGCTCCTTGCATTGTTTCTCTGCTTTCTTTATGAGTACTAAGCTTTGTACTAAAGAACTTAACTTTTTTTTTTTTTTTTACCTCCCCCCCTAGAATCGGTGATCTATGTAGTTTATTGGATATTTTTTTTCTTACAGGTTGTGGCTATTCACAAAAATTTCTTTGTGCTATGATGTCTCTACTAAGCATTTTCCCATATGATATTTTTCCTCCTTATTACTATCACTAGAAGTTTCACGATGACACTAAGATTCATTAGATGGATTTTCCTCTGATGACACAAAGGAGGAGAAATATGGAGATGATCTGAAGGATGTTAATGATGAAAAAGACCTTGTTTTTCAGAGGCCATATAAACTGTCATGGAAACATGAGCCAGGAAGCTTGTGGAGAAGAGTGGTCACTGATTGCAGATGTGGTGTATGTTCAAGGGTTGGGGAGTTATAGGCCTGTGTAATGTGTTTTAATCAAAGAGAAAGGATTAAGTAGATTCTCATCATTCTTGTAGCTGAGAACAATGCCTTCAGAGACCTTTTAGGGACAAAAACTAACAGCTTGCTTAGGGACATACGTAAGTTGACTCTGAAATACCAAAGTCTGTGGATGCAGTTTTGCATATTAATTCCACCTACTGTATATGCATGAGGAATGGCTACATCTGACCAACTCATGCTTAGGATTCCTTTTGATTTAAAGTGGAGAAATAGGGATTTTTAGGACATGGATTTTCCTGATACTTTTCAAATGTCCAAAAGATATATACTTTTGTAGAAATTCTTATTTTTCTTCACTGACTAGATAGCAAGTTCAAATAGAGATGTCTGCATTATAACAATCTATATTTTTTCAGTTGTGTCTCACCTTGGAAATGGACAGCAATCCATCTGCTTAGACTGGATACTATTACAATTTTAAAAAGCTGCTGTTTCTGTAAAAGTTGTAGCCTAGAAGTGCAGCTTTCTGACCCATCTTTTGTGTCTTGAGCAGTCCACATCTGGAGTTAAACAGGAAATAGTATTTCATCAATATTGCGATCATTTAGAGGGGCCTTTAGTAAGTCATGAAACAATTTAAAGCTCTCCGGAACATACAGGTTTTATCAGTGGATGAAAAATGAACTAAATTTGAAGAAACTGTCCTTTTTTTTTTTTTTTGCATTGTCCAAGCAGGAGTCACTCTGTTTTACTAATTCCTCTTAATCAGTTCACAACATCTCTTTTGACCTTTTTCTTTCCTCCCAATCTTCCTACATTTTAAATTTATTCTAATATGTGTTTAATGAGTCTCACCAGAATTTAGTGTTAACCAGCTATACAACCACTATCTAGACTTTAGTAAAGCTTTTGATGCTATTTCACACAGCATTCTCCTGAGAAACTGGCTGCTTGTGGCTTGGGCAGGGGTACTCTTTGCTGAGTAAAATAAATGGGTGGAGTTGTGGTGAATGGAATTAAATCCACTTGATCGCTGGTCACAAGTAGTGTTCCTCAGGACTCAGTATTGAGGCCAGTTCTGTTTAATATTGTTATTTATGATCTGGATGAGGGGATTGAGATCACCTGCAGTGCTTGAGAATAGGAAGGCTCTACAGAGGGGTCTGGATCTGGACCTGATGGATTGATGGGCTGAGGCCAATGGTGTGAGGTTCAACAAAGCCAAGTGCCAGGTCCTGCCCTTGGGTTGCAACAACCCCGTGCTGGCTGGTATAGTGTGGCCAGCACAATGAGGGAAGAGATTGTACAACTACACTTGGCACTGGTGAGGCCATACCTCAAATACAATGTCCAGTTTTGGGCACCTCACTGCAAGAAAGACATTGAAGTGCTGGAGCATGTTCAGAGAAGGGCAACAAAACTGGTGAGGGGTCTGGAGAACAAGTCCTGTGAGGAGCAGCTAAGGGAACCGATGTTGCTTAGTCTGGAGAAAAGGAGGCTGAGGGGAGACCTTAGGACTCTTTACAACTACCTGAAAGAGGTTGTAGTGTTGTCATCTATTCTGACATTGTTTCATATACACAGATTTAGTTACAATAACCTATTTACTTTTTAGTTGAAAAATCTAGGAAGCTGAGATCTGAATGAAACTAAACGAGTTGCTAATAGTTTTTTGCTGAGATATATCTTTTCCCTAAAACAACTTTTTGTGAAGAACTGCATACAAAAATGTAAGAATTGTCAAATACGTTACAATTATGAGTACTGTTCAGAAAAGTATAGTTCTTTTTATCTAAAAATGGCATTTTTGTTAATAACATATTCAATAACCTTTTCATTTTATAATATTGGCAATAGTATAAATGAAAAAATGAATGTGTATAGAAAAAAAAGTGTTTTGAAGCTTTATACTTATATAGGAATGCAACTTCCCTTTTAAAATGTTTGTTTTGCCAAATTGGTTGAGCAGTTTTTACTGCTGAATGAGCATGAAGCAAAATTATTAAATTAACGTGTCAAGAAACAAGATGTTTTTTAGTCACCTGAATGTGCTTCATACTGACTACAATCAGTGTCTATGTGTTTGAGAAGATAAATAAATTAGTTTTCTCGAAGCTGCTTTTCCCTGTGAATCTAATAATTTGGATGAATAGAACTGTTAGTTACAGTACACTATATTAGAGATATTCCAAATCACTTTAAGGAAAAAAAAATGAAAAAATTTGAAAAGTTTATTTTAAAAGCAATTATCTTCTGTTAAGGGTTCCTTAAACTTGCATCTTCTCTGGAAAAAAAATGGGTGGTTATACTCGCATTCCTTATGAAAAATATACCTGCATGTTGGCATTTTTCATCAAATAAGCACACTTCATACATCATTCAGTTACCTATTTTCTAAAGGATGGGATGGCATTCAACAGTGACTGAAAAATCACCAAATTGTTTCTTAGTGAATTATCTTCCCAATTTAATATCTATTGATACAGAAAGTTCTCAGTCTTACAAGGTCAGCCCCCATGTTGTAGATTCATGACATACATTCATTCATACATACATTCATGAAATACACTTGCATTTCAGGAACCAGTATAACAGAATTTTCCTTTTTTGATATATTTAATGGTACTTATATTTCCATTACAGAATGCTGCTGTGATGTGTTTATGTATATTTTTTTCTGTGATACTAAAATATCAATTGCTGATTCCTGCTTACAGGCAAACCTAGATGTTTTAGTAAGTTTTAGAAAGATCTGCTCTCTGGCTCACAAGTGTTAGAAAGTTTGGATGTTTAAAACTGCAATAAAGCTGTTCCCCAGAAAATATTTCTTGAATTCATTAAGGAGGTCTCATTGTTATTTTGGATATGCATAATTATACAAAACAGAATGGAATTTAATGCTAGTGTCTTACAGCCTGTGGGATCAAATCCTCAATCGTGTATCTCCTTTGGCTCTATGTGCAATCCTATTTTTTTTTGCCTTTGCAGTAAAATCTGCTTAACTCCTCAGTTCCAGAGGAAGAAGTCCGTCAGGAGGCTCAGACCCAAAGGAAAAATGAGTCATTTTACAGTTATTACAGTTATGTATCACAGAACTTAGTTTTTAGACCTTCCAAAGTAGAAGCTACCTCCATTTCTGAATGCTGAAAGATTTCAATGCTTAAAGGCTCTTCACTGTATTTTCTGTATTAAATTATCTTAAAATGCAAACTTTTGTTGCTTTATAATCTACTGTGGCTGTAGCACTGAGCAATTACTTCCTGTCCAAATACCTTTCCTTTAATGCCACCTAAAGGCATAAAGGCAATGGGAAACTAAAACCAAAAAAAAAAAAATCCAACCAAACCAAAACTCCACACAACAAAGAAAAGAAAACCCCAACCCAAAAATAAACAATAAAAAACCACAGAGCACCTCAAATGTTCTTATATAAATCCTTATACAGTGGATTAAAGTGAAATTAAATCCAGAGTAGACAGTTCATGTAAGAGCTAATTACCATAGTACACTTTAAAAAGTTACTGATTCAGCCATTCAGCTGCAAAGCCCAGACCTGACCACTTCTAGGATTTAAGCCCATTCAAGTTTCAATTTGATAGATAGCAAAGGCTCAAGTGATAATTTTTCCTTTCTCTTTCCAAAACAATATTGTCTCAGGAAGTAGTAGTTGGCGTCAGCTTTTCTTTTTCTTTTAAGGAAGAAGTGGAAGAGGATATGCAGGCAAAAGTATTGTGAACGCAAATATATCTCAGTTCAAAATTACGTTTACAATTGCTAAACACATAACATTTGGGAATTAAATAAAAATTCCCAATTCCAGATTCTATTACAAATATATTTTTACTAGTTTAGTCTTTCTTTTAAATTTTCAAGGTAAGATAGTATACATTTTAGTGCAGATATTCTGAAAGTGCCCTTGTGAGTTGAGTATCAATTTCAATGATTTTCAAATACCTTGCCCTTTTTGAAATGGAATGAAACAATTGTAGCATAGTTATGCCTAATGCTTGGAATATATATTTTTTAAATTGCTCTACCCTTTACATTTATCTTCATATAGCCTTTTATGACCTTTTATTTAAAATTTTCAATAAAATTTTGAACCTTACTTGCATTATTGATCACTCATTTATGCAATAGTTCCTGTCAAAGAAACACAAGCCTTTTTTGCATGAACATGAGGAGGTAGATGATACTGCCTAGATCTTCTTTATTTATTATTCACATGCAGAGTAGAAGTATTACCAGCCTTCCGTCAGATCCTTTGTTTGTCATCATATGTTTTCTTTTGGGGTGAATAAGGGAAAGTTAGCTTTTTCTAATGGATTTCTCAAATATGCAGACACTGTTGTCAGCCCATACCAAAAAACTGCATACTGTAGTCAACAGTTGAATTACAGAAAATCTCCATTCAGTATTGGAAAAAAAAAAAAAAAAAAGGTGTAATGAAGTAGAACTATCAAGTAGAATAATGAAGTGTAAACTACACTGAATTGCATGGAAATCATCAGTGAATGGGAAATAAAGAGTTGAATATGGAAAGGTCATGGAGATATCAGAATTCTCAGACAGTAGAATTACTGTGTTTAAATAGATGAAAAATTATAGTCAGAATACAGTGCTGCAAATTATTGTTCAAGTAAACTCTGCTATAGGCAACAGATAACTTTGGGAGGGTAGGATTCATATTTAAAAGAAAGAAATCATGCTGTGCTAGTGCACAGTCAAGAAAATTATCATGCATGCTAAAGCTGATGATAGAAATATGAAACTGAAATTAACATCTGTCAGTGAGTATAGAATATAAAGGAAATTCCCTCTTTAATACTTGCAGATGTCTCTAAAGATTTTACTCTTTATTTTTGTTACTCCTTCCTCCCTTTGTTAAGGTTACAGGGAGAAATACCACACAGTACAAAAAACAGGAAAAATATCTGTGAGAAAAGATACAACAAACTTTGTGGATTATTTTAGAATTATTTTGTTGGAAAGTCTTAATTTTTAGTTGTAGGAAAGTTCTGAGTTAGAGGACTATGCCGCCATCCAGCATGACTTGAACAGGCTGGAGAACTGGGCAGAGAAGAACCTCATGAGGTTCAACAAGGGCAAATGTAGGGTCCTGCACCAAGGGAGAAAGAACCCCAGGCACCAGTACAGGTTAGCGGTGTATCTTCTGGGAAGCCCTACTGCGGAGAAGGGTCTGAGAGTCCTAGTGCTACAGGCTTGGGGAAGAGTGGCTGGCAGAAAAGGACCTGGGGCTGTTGGCCAACTGTTGGCTGAACACTAGCCAGCAGTGTGCCCAGGTGGCAAAGAAGTCCAAAAGCATCCTGGCCTGTACCAGGAACAGTGCGGTGAGTAGGACTCAGGAGGTGATGGTAGCCCTGTACTCAGCACTGGTGAGGCCTCACCTTGAGTACTGTGTCCAGTTTTGGGCCCCTTACCACAACAAAGACATTGAGGTGCTGGTTCAGGTCCAGAGAAAGGCAATGAAACTGATGAAGGGTCTGGAGAGTAAGTCTTATGAGGAAAGGCTGAGGGAGCTGGGCTTGTTCAGCCTAGAGAAAAGGAGGCTGAGGGGAGACCCTCTTGCTCTCTATAACTACCTGAAAAGAGATTGTAGAGAGGCGGGGGTCGGTCTCTTCTCCCAAGTTACAGGTGATAGGACAAGAGGAAATGGCCCCAAGTTGTGCCAGGGGAGGTTCAGACTGGATATTAGGAAACATTTTTACCCTGAAAGGGTTATTGAGCATTGGAATGGGCTGCCCAGGGAAGTGGTTGAGGTACCGTCCCTGGAGGCATTCAAGAGACGGGTTGACATAGTGCTTAGTGACATGGTTTATTGATATGGTTTTTTGTTTTTGTCAGAGTTAGGTTGGTGGTTGGACTAGATGACCTTAAAGATCCCTTCAACCTAGACAATTCTATGATTCTGTGATGTCTAATGAGGTTTGAAGGGAAATGCTAGTTTAGGAGGCTTCTGAATGGTGCTTACCGTTTCAGTTTTTGCAGCAGCAAAGAGGACTCAGTGAAGACTTAAGACTAGATATGCTGTCCTTCATCAGGCCTAGGCAGAAGTGAAAGTGTGTAGAAGGAAAGGACAAATCAGTTTTCCATCAAGTCGGATAAACCCAGTGGGCTATCTAAGCTCTCTTAGGCTGCAAAAAATAGCAAACACCTCAAAAATAAAGGAAGATGAGGCAGAAAATTTAGTATTCTTACCATTTTTCTATTGTGAGAGAAAAAATGTGAATTTAGACATAGTGCTTAGTGACATGGTTTATTGATGTGGTTTTTTGTTTTTGTCAGAGTTAGGTTGATGGTTGGACTGGATGACCTTAAAGGTGCGTTCCAACCTAGACAGTTCTATGATGTCTAATGGGATCAAGGTCCTCTTAGAAGGGAGAACAGAAGTGCCAGCCGTGGAAAGAAATTGCTCAGCCACTCTGCACATCTTGCGACGATTGTGGGCAGGAGTCATCAGAGCAAGGAAACTCTCTCAGGTGCAATGTCAAATGTCAAATCTAGCCAGCCTCAGTATTTGGATGAGTTCCTACCCTTTCCTTCCCTTCTGTCATGCAAGGGTTGCCTTTTCTTTCTCCCAGGAGCTTTGTCTTTTCTCATAGGGAACCTGAGAAGACACCTGCGCCCAAGAAGAGGTCTTGGCAAGGCAGGAACCCAGTCGGTTACTGCTTCCTCAGAAGTGGGAAAGCAAATCTCTACTTTATTACCCATCAGAGAGGACCTCTGCTCAAGATTTCCATGCTCTTGTGAGGAGGCTTCTGATCTCTTCCACCTTCCCATTGGCCCTGTGCTCAGCTGTTGACTGACAAGAAGGTCCAGAGCCCAAGGCCCTCTCCTTGCTTATCCAAGAATTGAAAACTCTTATTAGTTCATGATTACTGTGCCCCAGACAGCCTCCAACGATCACATCCTTGTCTCTTTACAAAGAGCAGGTCCAGCAGGGCTCCTTCCCTAGTTGGCTCCCTCACCAGCTGTGTCAGGAAGTTATTCCCAACGATGATCAGGAACATTCTAGACTTTTCTCTCATTTTGTGAGGAACAAAGTTGGTGTCGACATTGGAGTAAGGGAAAAAAGGCAAAGGTGGAGTTCTGTGGAAACTCCATCTCTGGACTCTGTCACTGGGGTGCATTCTCTTTCTCCCTGTCCCATAACAGGAGAGAGCCTTTTCTACTTGGACGCCTGCTTGGGCTGGAGCAAACATGCCCCTATCAACCTCTTGGCAGTGGTGTAGAGAGACCTGCAGAAAGATGAGATGTGGGAACAGCTGAGGATGGCACGGGAACGAGCCCAAAGCATATCTAGGGTATGTTGTCCCTTTGTATTACTACTTTTTTAACATGAAAGGGGATATAGCTGTCCAAAGTTGATTTATGGAAACCTTGTGACCGGTGCTGGCATGTGAGAACAATGTGGAAGCACTGCATACAAAAATCTTCCAACTTCCCTGTACCTCTAAAGATTACAGACGATCTGCTTTGGTGATGGCAGAAATGACTGAGAGTATGCACTGAACAATGAATTTTAGGGTAAAAGAACTCATTTGCACAACTTCATTCTTGCATACCTAAAAATATCCGAGTGCTTCCAGCAAGACGGTGTAGTTCCTATTTATAACCAACCACTTAAATCTTAAGTATAAAAAGAATGGAAATGCTAAGTATTTTCTTCCTGTTATTTTTCAGATTCTAGCACAGGTCTGCTGGCTATTTTTGCCTGACTTCTTCTTTTTTGGGATGCACCTCTCCTGATCTTGGAGGAGATGATCCTTGAATACCACCCATCCCTCTTGGGCCCTTCTCCCCTCCAGTTCTTTTTCTCATGCTATCCTCCCAATCATGTCTAGTCAGGAGACCAAAGTCTGCTCTTCTGAAGTCCAAGGTAGCAAACTTGCTGCACACCCTCCTTGCTGCCCTATGAATCTTGAAGTTCACCATTTCATGATCACTGCATCCCAGACTACCCTTGAACCCCTCCTTGTCAGTAAGGACAAGGTCCAGCAAGGTCCTTTTGGGTCCTCGATCATTTGAAGAAGAAAGTTTTCATCAACGCATTCCAAGCACTTCCTGGATTTCTTGTGCCCTGCTGTATTGTCCTTCCAACAGATGTCAGGGTGGTTGAACTCCCCCATGAGGACCAAGGTGTGCAAGCACGATGCTGCTCCTATCTGTTTATAGAGGGCCTCATCCTCCCTGTCAACCTGATCTGGTCTGTAGCAGACCCCAACTGCAACATCACTTGCCCCTGTGGCCCCTTTAATCCTGACCTTTAAGCTCTCTGTCATGTCTTCATCCATCCCCAGGTGATCATTGATACAGAGGACAACACCCCCTCCCCGTCTTCCCATCCTGTCTTTCCTGAAGAGTCTGTAACCCTCCATTCCAACACTGCAGTCATAAAAGCCATCCCACTACGTCTCAGTAATGCCAATAAGGTCATAGCCCTGGAGGCGTGTGCATATCTCTAGCTCCTCTTGCTTGTTGTCCATGCTGCATCCATTTGTGTAGAGGCAGTTTCGCTGAGCGCCTAATGGGGATGACTTACTGCCTGGAATGGCTCCCTTTCGTTTGTGTTGCTGTAATGAGCTTTAATATACTTATTAACGTCTTATACTTGGAAGATCTTGCCTACTGCAATTTATACTGTGTATGTTGCTAAATGTACACTGCACAAATGGTTAATTTTCTATTTCATGGGTGATTCTAGTATGCACAGAAACTAGTTAGAGCTACCAGAAACATCTCGTTGGTGACCTTCAGGTACCTAAAGCTTTTCTTTGCTATTTGAGGGATATTATGTCAGAAATGTTTTCCCATTGTTTCCCAGGAATATAAGGTAGAGTTACAGATTGTATTACAAAATTGTACTAACCTGAAAGATCAGTCATACTTCAGGAACACTGGGAACAACTTCACCTCTACAACTTCAGGGAAACTCACAGGACCAAGGGCAAAAAAATATTTAAATAAATAGGAAATGGATATATTTTCATTTGACAAAGAGAAAAAGAGGCTGAAACTATTACAGAAATCAAAGTATGCCTAAAAAAATAGTAAGTTCAGATATAAAACATCAATTTGCGAACACCATTATAAATCTTGTGGTTTAATCTTACTGGCATCTAAGCCCCACAAAACAGCTCATTCACTTCCTCACAGAAGTAGGGGTGGGAGAATCAGATGACTGAAGGTGAGAAAACCCATGGGTTTAAAGACCAGTCAGTCCCTGAGCAATGGCAGCCCCCATTAGCCTCCACTCCTGTATTGCTGAACACGATGTTATGCAGTATGACATATCTCTTTGGTCAGGTGCGGTCAGCTCTTCCAGCTGTGTCCCCTCCAAACCTTTTGCCCACCCCCAGCCTACTTGCTAGCAGGACAATGTGAGGAGAGGAGAAGGCCTTGATACGGTGTAAACGTTGCTTAGAAATAACTAAAACATCAGTGCTTTATCAACATTTTCAGCACAAATCCAAAACAAAGGCCCATACAAGTTACTATAAAGAAATTTAACTCTATCCCCACCAAAACCAGTACAATAAGAAATGGAGAAGAAGGTGGCACAAGACATGTGGATCTTTCTTCCATATTAGATATCTAAAAGAGCAACATCAGCACAAGTAAATAATGAAGACTACTCGGTATAATTTAAAACCAAGTAGAGGGATAGGAGCTAGTCTTCACATGCTGCTGGTGATTAGTGAAACAGTTTCTGAAAGAACACAGCTGAATGTCTCATACAGTCAGGATGCCCCAAATAGACTAAAATTAATGGACAGGATTTTCTTCTGGATTCTGTTTCAATCATGGAAAATTGCTTTCTTTGGATATTCATTAGGCAATTGAACACTTTAATGCAAGTATCTATTTTAATGACACAATTTATAATAGCATTTCCATAATAAAAATAATTATTTCATTAATTTATTCACCACAGAATCTCATACATATTTTTGTTGACATAGATACAGCACCAAGTTCTGAAGAACATAGAGACTGATTTTGCCTTCTTTTACAATATGACAACCACATTACTCCCTTTTTACAAATCAGAGGTAGAATTCTCCATGTTATTGTGTGAGTTCAATTCCTCTGTCTTACTAGTACCAAAACTCTGCCCTCTGTGGCAGAGGGACTCCAAATGTGTCTTATTTGTAGCAGACCTCTATACAGATATTTCTTCTTGCTAGTCAGTCACTAAAAGAGGCATTTGTCTCTTTTCATTAACAAATATCTCAGACAAAATTAGCTATGTGAAAATCAGTTGCCTAGTCCAAGTTAATAACTGTGTTTTCACTATAGTCAATGCAGAGATTGGCACCTCCAAGCTGCAAGCCATTCTCTCTCTTTTAAGGTGGAATGAATTGCTCTCAGCAAGTGTCTGTCTCTTTCTAACGATAGAAAAGCAACTAAACTGCTAGCTCAGATTCTGAGTGTGATTCAGATAACTAAATATATGTGACGAATACCATGTCAAAAAACTCCTGAGAAACTTTCTTAGTCTTCAGATGCTGCCCCAGAACAACACAGATGTCTCCTGTGTTCCTGTCTCTTTATATTGTAAACAGCTAGATAGATAAATTATTTTTTAATATTGTACTGGAAATGCTTTGAACTAAAATTTCAGAAGTAAATTCTCTGTATCTAGTTAAGAGTATTGGCTTCAGCACATCTTGGTACAGAGAAATAAAACTGTCTGTCTGAACTAATATGTAGAAAGGAAGGCTCTAATCTTTCAGTATCCAGGGCATACTCACGCTGCTCAAGTAATTAATTATGGAATGAAAGTTCAAGTTGTAATAGAATTTGAAGTGGCATGAATTAGTTCAACAAAATTGAAACTGGGAGACCCTGCTGATATTAGTGAAGTGCAGACAGTTGGTTTTAATATTTGTGTCATTCAGCAGAGAGATTTTCATTACCTGCAATTCTACAGTATTAATCCACTTGAAAGAGGCAGACTACTGGAAATTCATGGTAGGAAATTCACGGTAGGAAATTCACATATGAGAATTTAAAAAAAGATGCAACTTCAGTCATGCCAGTACAACATCACTGAACTTAATAATGCTTATTGACTGCAGTGAGTGCAAAAACAATTTGTACACAAATGCAAAATGCACAGAATAGAAGAAATATAATTACAAACTGTTTTACAAAGTATAATTATGATCTGACTCCTAGAGGTAGCATATGCAGAAGCATGCAATTCAAATATCTGAGACATCTATAAACTAGCTTTATGGAGAGAAATTTATCTGACAAGTGCATAAGTCAGGTGGGTCCAGTTCAAAAACTATCTACTTCCTTTCACTGATTACAAAGCAACAGTACCAAAATAAGAATTGAACAATCAGATTAGCCTTTTTTGTTGTTGTTGGTTTGTTTGTTTGTTTTAATGGCCTTTGACCTTTTTTCAGGGAGCCCATTAAGAACAGAAGTGGTAAGTATATCCACCTTTGATTTTGAGCCATTTTAGTGTCTAGGGAACTTTACCAGAGATTATAGACATGTCAATGAAATGCGTTCAAAGTCACTAGTTGCCTAATTGCACAAAAGTCAGTAACAAATGTGAGGCAAGCACAGTGCAAGAGCTCAAAGGAGTTTCATGTGTGCTACATCATATCCAAAAAGAGTATAACCATAAAGACATTGCATTGTGCCTTATGTTTTCATCATTTACAGTTCCAAAAAGCAAATTTGTAACTTGTTTATAAAACTGAGTAGCACTACATGATTCAAGACTATCAGAAACAATAAAAACAGGAAAATTTTCTGCTAATTTTAATAAAGTACAAACATTCAGCATTAGGATTTAAGAAAAAGAAATCTAAGTCAGATGTCTAAGAAATTCTAATTCTAAAATTCTGTTGAGTTTACCAGAGGCAGATCATACTGGACTAACTGTGATAAGAAAACAGAAAACTTACTTCTAGTTGCAGGAAGATTGACAGATCACGTCTTCCTTCAAGACAGTGAAATATTTGCTATCAGTGTCACATGGGATTGAAAAAGATAAGAATTAATGGACAACTTGCAAAGCGATTGATGGCTATCTCACAGGAAGATAAAAACAGTTAGTACTGAAAGGAGAAATATAAGTTTGAAGTGAAATAAGTAGTAAAAATGAACAGGTATGTTCCTGAATTACATTGGCATAAAAATTGGCTACGTGCTAACAAAATTTGTCTCTGAGACAGACTTGAAACTCATTGTCAATATTTCTCAATACATTATTTACATTACATTTACATATTACAAAGAACTTTGTAAACATGGTGATAGAAATAGGATTGAAGGAAACAATACAGGTAGTAAAATTGTTGACCAAGGGAGTAAGGGACTACTAACAAAAATGTCTCCTACAAACGGAGATCTTATTATTAGCTAATTACTGGGATCGAAACTTGTCTAGCTGTAGTAATTTTATCACGATGTGATGAAGAGGTCGATTCAGGAATGAGGAAATAATCTGAAATCTGTTTTTCATTCAATAATGGAGAATTGCTGTCTCTCTTCAAAGTCCGACTGAACATTTCTGTAGAACACAGTATGCAGCTTTAGTCATCCATGATTCAAGATGGATGAAATAAAGCTTAACTAGTACAGAGGAAGATTAATAGGATGAAATGGAGTATTACAAACAGAAAATAAAAATAATTTTGTTTGTTTCGTGCAGAAGAACAAATGTTAAGAGAGAATGTGATTACTGTCTATAACTATATGAAAATACTGTTTGAACTGAAGGACAGCTTTGGTACAAACAGAAATAAATTATGGGGGGAAAAATAAATAAACTAATAACCCAAGATTATCAAAAGGTTCCTTCTCATTAAAGAAGTTCTGAAACAGATTTGTGAAAGGAATTTTGAGATCAAAATATAAGCTCCTTTTCCAATGCAAATCTGCAAGTGAATTTTAAAAAAATGGTTATCTGCCGCAGCAGATTAGGTCCAATGGCTCAAAATCCTTCTTCAAGCTAAAGTATTTGATAATACAAAGGAGCTGACATACTAGAGGGACACTTAAGCAGTACTTCAACCATAGGTTGTGAGCACCACTAACTTTTTCATATACACTAGTGTTTAATCATTTTGAAATTAATTCATATCCTGAATAATGTCATATATGGTTCCTAAGAAAAGCAGTGAGAAAATGAGACTAAAATATGTTTCTGCTTTTCTGACCCTGGATCAGGAAATTATGTCCTTCAATGATTTTCACTGTAATTAACACTGTGAGAAAACTCCCATTAATTTCCACTGGTGAAAATATAGCCATGGGGCTTTAGAAAAACTCATCAATAATTTTGACTTGGATGAAAATCTGATACATGTACTGAATTTCTTGTCATCACATTAGATCAAAGACAGTTCTCTACAGCTTAGGAAGCAGCTGATAGCCAAATCTGTTTTACAAAAGCATATAGATACAAAAAGTAATTTTCCCTCAATATATCTTGTTAGCCTGAAGTATTTTTAATCCAAATTCCATAAACATGACGTCAATTTTTCATGTGTAGTATGATAGGAAAATTGTAGGAAAATGTGAAACAGATGAAATCAACATAAAAATTGAATATCTGAACAGATATATCCATTGCCATGTTAAATGTCTTTTATACCAAACAAATCTCCTTGTGGTTGATAAATATGACACCAGGCACACAGGAGATGCAGTCATTTCTAGAATAGCAGCTGGAGGACAGGTAAGATGAAGTAAAGTATCTAATATAGCACAAAGTATCTATATTTAGGTTCTTAAATCACTTTCCAAATATTATTTAAGTAATTTCATCTTTTAAAACATGTAAATTTTTTGTTTTCTTTAGTAGAAGCTTTTCCTCGTGTCCTTATATAAGCAACTGCAAGCCAGTGCAAAATATGAAAAAAAGAATAATAGAAAAAAAAATCTTGACAAAAGAACACTTCCCCAAATAGTAATCACTATAAAAAGTATTATTTACAATATACCATATCATGTTTTATACATAAAAACACAGTGAATTTTAAATAATATGTATTTTTATCAATATGTAATATGTCATTGATTGATGATATATTACATGATTATATGAGACAGTAATATATATGCATGCATATAATAGTAGGAAAAAACATAAGACATCAAATTGTTGTGATGATAGCGGGTGTCAGGGGCTCCTCATGGGCATCTATCAGGGGAGGGCCTGGCAGCCAGAGCCCATCCCATCACCCCAGACAAGAGCAGGGCAGCCAAAGGACACCAGGGGCAACTTCAGTACAAGAAATTAGGCACCTCCTGGGGATGGGAACAGGCCAAGGATGGGGAGGTAGGGCCCATGGCCGGTCATGGCTGGGCTGTGGAGAGCTGGAGACCAGCCCTGCTGTGGCATGGGTGGGGCAGGGGCTGGTAGTCCCAGGGGACTGAAATAAGATCCTGAGCCATGGGCAGGGTTGTGGGGGTGGCTGCGGGGGAGCTTGGCAGGGACAGCAGGACCCTGTCAGAAAACATGTTTACATAACCACTGTTAGAATCTGTATGTAACTACATTTGCATCTATTTTTGAGTATGAATACCCCTTTGCCATCCTAATAACTTTAGAATCTATTGGCTGGCATCAGTTCTAGTTGACAAAGAAAGGAAGTTTTATAGGTCACAATATGCTTTTCATGCTGTAAGAAGTGAAGCAAGCAGATGCAGGTAACATCCTTCAAATTAATTTAAAGGAGTAAAAGAAACACTGAGTGTT
Organism: Scolopax mira; assembly: GCA_004320125.1. Classification (NCBI taxonomy): domain Eukaryota; kingdom Metazoa; phylum Chordata; class Aves; order Charadriiformes; family Scolopacidae; genus Scolopax; species Scolopax mira. The sequence goes on from BJBW01016225.1 coordinate 17,860, forward strand.
CAACATTACAGAATACGTTTATGAAATAAATATGCCTGTTTTGACCAAGCATCATTTAGGACTACAGTCATCTGAAGAACCCATAGTTTTGGCTGCCTGTCCATGACAGGATGCATCTGAGCAATTTCCTATGGAAGCAAGAACTGAACTATGAACCTGGAAAGGTTTTTGTCTGGCCCATCAAATACATGCATGAGTTTCAGCTATACATGAGAGCTGTACAGCACAAAAGGAACCACAATGACCAGGAAGGGGAGTGATCATAACTCCTATGGTCTAGAAGGAATATATGGCATTGAGGGCCTGTGCACTTCTAAGTCAACCTATGTAACTGCAAGAACATATAAATTATTAAATCATTCAGGGATTACAAAAGGATCATCAGAAAATTTAAGTTTTGTGTTAATATTTTGCAATTATCTAGCACTGTGGTTTATCTGTCCTGTTGCTGTTGTGTTCCTTAATGGATAGTTTCATTATTATGGCTTAATTACATATTATTAAGTCAATAACCCTCTCTAATTCTGATTTGGTTTACATTAAGCAAATTGAGAAGTGTTTCCCTGGGAGTTTTTTTTTCCTGTTTCCAGTCCTGCTTGATGCATTTTGCCTTTTCCCAGTTCTGCCTTGTTACTTGAGACCTCAGTTTACAATACGGTCTCCCTACATCTTCAGGATGATCTCTGTTTAATGTCTTTTATTGGATCTTACCAATAGTCTTTAATTATTGTTGCTTTTGACTAACTGAACTTGAGAACTTTTCAAAGGCTGAATTGTGATGAAAGCATTAATGAACAACATAACACTGTTTTTTTTCCAGTGTTGACTGAGCCTCAGAATTTACCACAAGCCATATTCAAACTGAATTGTGTGACAGTAAGAAAAGATCAATCAAAAATTGTAGCAATTAACAACTCTGTCAAAAAGTATAAATACATAGAAAGACAAGCTTCATCTAAATGAATGAATATATTATAATGAAAAAAAAGCTTTTCCTAAAAGAATCAGAGCTCTACTTAAGTTAAAATTAGATTTAAAAAAAAAATAGCTTATAAAGGTATAAAAGATCTGTTATAATTATAAGGTCTCTCCTTCTTCATAAATTGTCCATAGAACTACACCCAATTAATTTCTATTCTATGCAGAGTATGTCTTTAGGGAAACATGGTCAGAATTTAAAATTCCCTCTCTGGAAGATTCTAAAATGAGCCTTGCTGGTCTTTTTATTGCTGGTAAATTGTCTTTTGATTTAAAATAAAAGCCCTTTGCTACATTTAGAATCGTGAAACTTTATTTCACAGAGTTAAAGCAAGAAAAAATTGTAGAAAGGTTAGCTGTATAAATTTATCCTTCAGTCATCAGGTGTTATCATTACTTTGTGAATTATTTCTTTGTCTACTTTATTTTCAAATTTATGTTCCTTGTGAAGGTAATATGCAGTGATCAAGTCACTGTCTTAATCATATCTTTGGTAATTCAACAGAGCTCTTGTAATCTTTTACTGTAAAGTACACATTTCAGTCTTTCAGTGATTGCCACAATCTTTGTTATTCAGATACCTCATGAATTGTGAATATCCTAGGTATTTCACCAGTTCCTAATATAAATAAATGCAGTCTCTTCTGCTGTGTTTTCTCATGTTCATACATGTGTGAGTCCTTCTGCTCAGTCCAACACAGCATCATACTTCCCTAAATTTAAGACCATTTGCCAGACCCCATAACAACCATGTGCAGGACCCCATGTTTTTCTTAGGGTCACTGTTCCATGGATTATATTCCATAGGTATGATGCACAGTTAAATTTGTTTATAGAAGAATACATACACTTGTGATGTTTTAAACTGAGCTTTAGAATACTGTTTATTTATAATCTCAATTATTGTTTAATATCCTTATATTTCTGGCTCCTGCAAAATTTATTAACAAAGCACTGTCATTCATGGAACTGCAGAAAGGAAGCAGGATAATCTTATTGATAATACAGGCAAGGCCAATGTTTCTTTTAACAACTGAATAAATTAACATATTTTTCTAAAACAAAAAAAATGGCAAATTATAATAAATTATGTTTTTCTCTCAGAAGGACAAAGTTCTTCAGAAAAAGTTCATTTCAGAAAACAAATGGTCTGCCTGTCTTTGTTCTCTTCTGTTTTGCACCAACAGCTGCTAATTCTTTTTGATGCCACAACAAAGGAACAAAGTCTCTCAAGAAAAATAAGAATTTCATTTACTTTCTAGAAAAGGTAATAGCCAGTTATAAAATCTTACATGCCTTCTGATGCTGAGAACCCTGGTCTGATACAGCATTAGAAGGACATCTAGTGTGGTCATGGCATGCTGCACAGGTCCTGTCAAGGTGACATTTGTGGGTCTTCAGAGATTTTATAAGACTTTGTGAAAAGAACTGTGATAGAACAGAACGTTTATATAAGGTGTTGCTTCACTTCAAGATAAAGGCAAAGATAGACCAGTGTCATTGTTGCTGTTGCCAAATGGGTGCAGTTTCCAGGCTCCTCTGTTACTGTCAGCTAGCTGGGTTCATTTCTGTGAAGGAGTATGTACAGTGCAGCACAGTCCAGAAGGTCAAGTTATTCATGCAACACAGCAGAGCACAACACATGCCTGCTTAGGTCAATTGTTATGCGGATCATTAAACTCCTCAAATGCAACAGTCTTCCAGTCAGGATCACTGCATCTTCTCAGGTTTGAATGAAAGGCAAGAGGTAATTTATTCCCTTACTTTGTATGTCTGAATTAATAGTGGGATAAATTATGTAGAAATTCTTGCCCTTCTAGGAAGTGATTAAAGTTACTGGAAGCTGCAGGGGTGGAGTGGGGTGGGGTGGGGTGGGCAGGAGAATAAGAAAAAAAAGTACTCAAAAATATGATTCTAAAATACTGATGATGTTAAAATATAGTCCAAAGTACATCAGGCTGAACATTTGTGGGGTTTTGAATATTTATTCTCTATGTCATGGTTTGGCCTCAGTCAGCTCAAAAGACCACATGGCAGCCGCTCGCACAGACCAGAGCCCCCACCAGCGCCGCGGCCAGGAGGGGAAAATGGAAAGAAAAAGGCAGAAACTTCTGGGTTGAGACAAAGGCAATTTAAGGAGCAACAAACAACAATAACAACACTGACAGAGGAATATACAACCACAATCACGATACCGCCACTTGTCGACTACACCTGGGATACCCCGGACCACCCTGCTCTCCCTCTGCCCAGGGTGACTTCATCTTCTTCCCCCACTTCCTGTCCCTCCCCTTCCCCGGCTGGCTCCGCAATACCTGTGTCCCGGCTAGGTCCTGGGAAGAATTAACCCTTTCCCCACCAGACCCATTACACTATGGCATTCCTTTCTTCACATATCTGATAGCCATTTGTAAAATTAGGATATTGGAGACTTCATCTTATACAATGCAGTATACAATATAATTAATTAATATTTGAGAAGTACTCAAATTCCATACTGATTAATATCATACTGAAAAATGCCACAAAAGAAACTGGTAATTTTGTCTTCAGAGAAGCATTTGAAAAATATAAAAGAAATGAGGTGTCAGCCATGAATAAGAAGGAAGGAAGGATGGAATGATTATGTGAATGTGGCTAATTCTGTGCCCTGTCTATAGCAAATTCTTCAGAGGGAGAAAAAGGGAAGGTACATAAGCTCATCTAATGGAAGACCTAACTATGGCACTTTATGGATGGAGGATATGGAGGATACTCTGTCCCAGCTCTTTCTGGTTTCTGTGATACATTTGTCACGCTATGTTATAGTGTTTTCATAATTATACAATCTTCAGTTTTTAATGATCCCATAAGGAAGACGGGAAAGAGAATAGAACACATACATAGGCTGTAGTCAGGGATTTCACATATGTAATAATCATTCTCAAAAACAGATCAAACACAAAATTGTTGATATATATTCTGAAATAAGGAATCTGAATTTATTGAGTAGATAAGCTGTTTAATATAAAGATTTTGCTCCTGCTTCTGCCCTGTCTTCCTGAGCTACCACAAAGCTGTGTATGTGCACACTCTGAATGTGCATTTTTTTATAAATGGGTGCAAGAGAAAAAGCAGAACTTTTAAGTTCTTAGGGAACTAGGAAGCTTGAACCCTGCCTATAGACCACAAAACAATTTGAAGATTCTTTTATTCTTACTGGAAAGCAGTTTCTTGTAAGAAAACAACTCTGGATAAGTTCTCAATCATTGAAAATCTTTAACTGCTGTAGTCAGTATATATTAAGATACTGGGTATTAATATAATGACTATAACTGCATCTCCCAACCATCACATAAAAAGCCAGATAAAAGGCTATCTAATACAATTTTATCAGGATTAATTAGGATTGAGTGCACCCTCAGTAAGTTTGCAGATGACACCAAGTTGGGTGGGAGTATCAACCTGCTTGAGGGTAGAAAGGCACTACAGTGGGATCTGAACAGGCTGGATTGATTGGCTGCGGCCAACTGAATGAGATTCAACAAGACCAAGTGCCACGTCCTGCACTTGTGTCACAACAACCCCATGCAGTGCTACAAGCTTAGGAAAGAGTGGCTGGAAAGCTGCCTGGCAGAAGAGGACCTGGGAGAGCTGGTCTACAGCCGTCTGAACATGAGCCAGCAGTGTGTCCAGGTGGACAAGAAGGCCAACAGCATCCTGGCCTGTGTCAGAAACAGCGTTGTGGACAGGACTCGGGAAGTGATTGTACCCCTGTACTTGGCACTGGTGAAGTCCCACCTTGAGAATTGTGTTCAGTTTTGGGCCCCTCACTACAAAAAAGATGTTAAGATCCTGGAGTGAGTCCAGAGAAGGGCAACAAAGCTGGTGAGGGGTCTAGAGAACAAGTCTTATGAGGAGTGGCTGAGGGAACTGGCATTGTTTAGTTTGGAGAAAAGGAGGCTGAGGGAAGACCTTATTGCTGTCTACAACTGTCTGAAAGGAGGTTGTAGAGAGTGGGGGCCAGTCCCTTTTCCTATGTAACAAGAAATAGGACAAGGGGAAATGATCTCAAGTTATCCCAGGCAAGGTTTAGATTGAATATTATGAAAAAAATTTTCACCAAAAGGATTATCAAACTTTGGACCAGGCTTCTTGGGGAAATGTTAGAGTCACCATCCCTGGAGGTATTTAAATGATGGGTAGGTGTGGTACTTAGCAGCATGGTTTAGTGGTGATTTTGTCAGTGTTAGATGATGGTTGGACTTGATCTGAAAGGTCCTTTCCAACCAACAAAATTCTATGATTCTATGATAAATAAGTTATTAACTTCATGTTAAAATGATACACTGCAAAAGACAAAATACAAGTCCTGATAGTAAAATGTTCATATTCTGATCCTTTTTCCTTTCTGCTTTCTCTGAAATCCAGTAATTCCTTTTCATTTCAGCTTTGTTATTACAGTGATTGTGTATAAAGAAGCCTTACTATGCATGACAATCTATCTTGAAGTGTTGTTACTGCTTAAAAGACTATATTTATGTACACAATATATTTTTCATTAACACTTGTAGGTATTTGCCATGATACAAGACAGTTATTCATAGAATCTTTATTGCAATATATTGAAGTAATTCATTGTCCTTATGAATTACTGGTAATTAATATGACATAACTAAATAAAAAGGTGATGCTAACGTCATGTATATATTGCCTATTATCTATATTAGCCTCTAATCTAATTTATTAGATTAGGGGAAAAAGGCAGGGAAAAATCCAAACTTTTCTCTCATCTAGCTAACTTTACTTTAAAGGTCTGACCATTGGCACTTTATGGCAGCAATTAATAGTTTATATGGAATTTGACTAATGCTTACAGTAACAATATTTTCCCTTGATTGCTGGAAGAAATGTACGTCATATACATGTTCAGGCTCTTTTTCTTTACTGGAGAAGATAAACAGTGAAGGCATATTTGGGAGTCAGATATTGACTTGGTATTATTAAGAATGTTTATATATACTATAATGAAATATGTTTCATTGACCAGGAGGTCAGTTTTTAGGTTTCAGACCAGCATTGTTAATTTGGACAAATTTCTCTCTGGTTTCTACGGTTTTATATAATATTTGTGATACTGAATCAGAAGGTGTTGTTTAATGCTACAGCAAAAAGACCTTGTAAAATTACTGAATGAAAGCAATCTCTAATCAAAACAGAAAAGCCATTCGTTATTATATTCTCATTTATATCCCCTTTGTCTGTGATACTAGTGTGTTCCCAAGAGAGGAAGTATAATATCCTTTCTTCCTCAGATCATTAGATTACTAAAAATACATCTAAATCCTAATAATTTTGTTAAAGAATGATTTGTTTCTCAACATTATTCATTATATACATGAAATTTAACGAATCAATAATGTTGTTCATTACAATCCATCAAAACTGAAAGCAGAGAATGTAAACTTCAAATTTTATCTGACTTGCCCACTTTGTGTTACAGTAGATAATTTTATTAATAGAAAAAGAATAAATCAAAATTTAGTGAATAGTTTAAAATTCTGAAAATTAACTATTAGAAAACTTCATAAGTAAAATTTTACATTGCTTTCCTATTTCTGGCAAAAGGGATATTTTGAAAAAAAAATAGGTTTTTTTAACAATTGGTTTTTTTAAAAAAATTGTTTTTTAAAAAATTTTCAGGGAAGTTGAATGAGACTTTCATTTTTATGCTAGGAAGAGGAAATCATTTCAGCTGGTGGATTTACAGAAGTTTGGAGATATCTTTAAAATTAGAATTGAAATAGTTCAACTACTTGAAATCACTTAAGTTCACTATTTTTAATTTCAAATAGTTGGACTATTCAGATCTATAATTATTAGTGTAGCCTTTGGTCATACAAGATTGGATAATTAAGGGGGGGAAAGTTGGCTCCCAGTATGGACTTGTGTTCTCTTTCTCTTGCTCCAGTTCTTTGTTTTCAGTGTGTCTTACTTTCAGATTCATATCAAGTAAGAGAAGACTCAGACCCCATATGGTACCTTTCATAAGGAAACGGGCTTGTTCATGTATCAATCTATAATATTTTTCTTAAGCACATTGTTGTTCATGATGGACGAGGAAAGAAATATAGGATTGCAAATTTATTTGCAAGCTTTAATCACAAAAGTTTGCATGCAAAAATGTACAATCATATTTGTGTCTACATACCAAACACAAATAAATTTTATCCTTATTTATATTTTTACTTGCATTCTTTCTCTAGTATATAACATTTTGATTCCATGAACAACTGGATGTTTGGTAACAATTACAGAATTTTGCTTTGTCAATTAATTGTTCAGGTGTTGTTAGATTACTCAAAGTATAAAAATCAAGGTTATTTTCCATAGTTTCCATAGTTAAGGTTTGTACTGGGATTTCAATTTTCATCGTGCACAGAGTTCCAAGACAACTTATCTCCAAAAAGCAGACTATTATAAACTCCGATTAGATGTATGGGTTACTCTTGTGGTTTAACCTCAGATGGCAACTAAGAATCACATGGCTACTCGCTTACTCCCCACCGAGCAGGATAGGGGGAGAGAATCAGAGGGGTAAAAATAAAAAAAAAAACCTAGTGGGCTGAGATAAAAACAGTCTAATAAAAAAAAAAAACAAAATAAAGAGAGAAATAAAACCCTAGAAGGACAAGTGGTGCAAATGAAAGCAGTTACTCACTGCTAACTGATTGATCCCCAGCCAGCACCCAAGCAGCAACCCCCACTCCAAACTCTTCCCTAGTTTTATTGCTGATCATAGCATCATATGTATCATGGAATATCCCCTTGGTCACTTGGGGTCAGCTATCCTAACTGTGTTACCTCCCAAATTTTTATGCTCCCCCAGTCTATTCCCTGCAAGGGAAGTATCAGAAGTAGAAAAGGCCTTAACTCTGCATAAATACTGTTCAGCAATAAAGAAAACATCTCTATTATCAACATTGTTTTCAGCACAAATGCAAATCATAGCTGCATACTAGCTACTATGAAGAAATTAAACTTTATTCCACCCAAAACCAGCACAGCTACATGTCTGGTTTGATGCAGGAGTGTCAGTGAAGCTTTGTATATTTATTTGTTTCAGCATGTTAGAATATAATTTTCATCTGTATGCTAAGGACTTCGTCTGGGTGTTACTAAAATCCAGTCTGCTTTGCACTAACTTTAAGAGAATATTATCTGAAGTCTAGACTGATTATTAAAATGCTTGGACTATTTTTAATTCCATCTATTCTTTTTAACCTCATTGCCATCTTTCTCCATGGTGGCTGTCTCAGACATATTTTTCGTCTTCTCTTTGTTGCCAATATTCATGTTTTAGTAACATTTTTCTTTTTTCCTGTTTTTAACCAAAACATGTGACTGTTCTTGTCAATCTCTTTAGGACATTAATCAAAGACACTTTTTAAAAAAAAAGTAATTGTTTTAAAGCAGTACATTATTCCATAACTTCTATTTGAATGCCTCATTAATGTTAACTTTATAACTTACACCTGTCATAAAGCATTAACTAGGCAGACATTTTAAATTTCAGGGAACTATAGAAGCACTTCACTGTCTTTCATCTACCTATCACTTGGTCTATCTACAAATTTATATGTCTATAGGCAATAATATTTTCTTTATTGATAATGATTACTCTAGATATCATTAAAGAGTCCATGTAAAGAAGTGAACTTGAAAGCACACACAAGACTTAAAAACTGAAGCTCGAATAATGAATGTAAATTAGGCTGCCATGTGACAAACACAAGTTTACATAAAGAATGAACATATAATTATATTCCTATTGATATGCTAATATGTTAGAGTCTTCAGATGTTTAATTGGAAATTATCAAGGCAGCTGCAAATCAAGTAGTTTTAACTGCATATTTACAACTGTAGTATCTTTTATTCATTCATCTGGTAATTTTAGATTATCCATTTTCAGTAATGTATGCTCCTTTAAAGATTGTTTTGTCTCTTCTTGTGTCTTTGCAATGCTGTTTATTCAGGCCAAATAACATTGAATGCAGGAGAAATTTTGGCAGATTAGACTATGAGACAGAGCTGTTTGTTGGCACTTTTTTTTTTTTCCCTCCAGAATACACTTTAGATCCTAACTTGTGATTTTAACATTTTCAAGATAATTCAAGGAGTCATGAGGGAGAAAAATGAGAGTTCCAAGTGAAAAGTTAATCATAAATGCTGTACTTATTGTGCTCTAAAGTCTGACTATGTGAGAAAAAAAGAGACACTTCCTAGTCCTTATTCCTTTGAAAAGGGATGTTTGTGGTGGCAAGTGGTGGCAAGTAAGAGTAGGGGAAAAAGAAGAAATAAATGAGTTGTGAGGCATTTGTGATTATGGCATATAAATGACATAATCTCATTCCTGTGAGCCATGAACTGAAATGAATGTACCTATGCCAGATTTACTAAGATTTTCAAACTTTGGAAAAATTACAAAGTTTTTAAAGCACATGATCTTTAGCATATGAGAAATGGAAGACCTTTCAGGTCATATCTCAACCTATAGTAAGGCTGTCAGATCATTTTGCCCATTTCATTTTACCTGGTTCATTTGATGGACACCATTCAGGAGATACCAGGGGAATTATCTGAACACATATAGACACTTTCAGGTCACTTGAACTTTTAGGTATCTATACTGGAATTAAATTAACCACATGCCAAATACTTTTATTTGTTTCCTTTTATTGTAAAGAAAGCTGAGATGTGGCTATAAAGCTCCAAAAGGTCCGGCTTATCTCTTAGGCGTAAAACAATTTAAAGTGAGACAACAAGCTGGTAGCCTAATTTTCAATGAATGAAAATTCTTTGTTTCTTTGTTTTAAGCATAGAAAACATCTAATTAATAATTTCACATAAATCTCAGAAAGTAGTAATCCAAGAGCAGGCATCTGACATCTGGAAAAAGTAAGCACTAACCCTGGTATTGACTCTAGTAACTCAAAAGCAGCAAATTTTTGCTATACTGGCATATACCTACAGTGAATTTGAATTTTGTGTTTCTTTTGTTTTGTTTTGTTTTGTTTTTCCTTAAAATGCTCTTTGGAAATGACATTACAGACTTTTTAGAGTCTGAGTCTTGATCTGACTCTTATTGGCATTTTTGGTCTCAGTGGATTTTATTGCCACACTTCTGTAAGACAAAGACTAGTTTCTGTTCCATCAGATACAAACCCAAGCTTATTTACTGGTAGTAGAGGTATAAAAAATCCAACTTATTCTCTTGAGTTCTAACATACATAAATTTACCCTATAAGTCAATGTTAATACATCCATATGTACTATATCACAAATTTTATTTCTGGTCACAGAAAATGTTTTATTTTTCTTACTACTTAGTCTGCATGGTTTTAAACTTTGGAAAATAATTTGCTGCAGCATTGGTTTTGCATGGCAAGTTTTTGGTAGCGAAGGCCCTGCAGGGGTGGCTTCTCTGAGAAGCTGCCAGAAGCTGTGTATGGTAGAGCCAGTGCCAGACAGCTCCAAGACAGACCAGTTGATGGCCAAAGCTGAGCCAATCAGTGACAGTGGTAGTGCCTCTGTGATAACATATTTAAGGGGAAAAAACTGCTCTGCAACAGAAGGTGGAGAGAGGAGTGAGAAACTGCCCTTTGGACACCGAAGTCAATGAAGAAGGAGGAAGAGGTGATGCTCCAAGTGCAGGAGAAGAGATTCCCCTTCAGCCCATGGTGAAGACTATGGTGAAGCAGATTGTTAACCTGCAGCCAAAGATAACAGTGGAGCAGATATCCTTCTGAAGCCCATGGAAGACCCCACACCAGAGCAGGTGGATGACCTGAAGAAAGTTGTGACTCTGTAAAGAGTCCACACTGTATCAGGCTCTTGGAAAAACAACACCATGGAGAGAAGCCCCTGCTGGAGTAAATTTTCTGGCAAGACTTGTGGCCCCACAGGGACCCACGTATGAGCAGTTTGTGAACTGTAGCCCATGTGAAGGACCTACACTGGAGAAGTTTGAGAGACAGAAGTTTGTCTCTTGTGGATGGGACACCACACTGGAGCAGGGGGAAACAGCAAGGAGGAAGGAGAGGCAGAGACAATAGGTAATGAACTGACCTCAACCCCAATGCTCCATTCCCCTATGCTGCTGGCTGAGGAGGAGAGAGAAATCAAGAGTGAAGTTGAGCTTGGGAAGAGGGACGGGTAGGGGGAAGAGGTTTTTAGGTTTGTTCTTATTTCTCATTATCCTAATCTGATTTGATTGGCAATAAATTAAATTAATTTCCCCAAGTTAAGTCTGTTTTGCCTGTAATGGTAATTGATGAGTCGTCTCTTTGTCATTATCTCAGCCCTCAAGCCTATTGTTGTATTTTTCTGTCCTTGTTCAGCTGAGGAAGGGAAGTGATAGAGTGGATTGGTGGGAACAGGGCATCCAACCAAGGTGAACACATCACAGCTAATTTTTTTGAAATTTGTACTAGACAATATAGCATTGCTAATATTAAACAGAGGCTTCACAAGTACTGCAAGCTATGTTTCTGCCTGAATGAAGTCTGACAAAATGCAGAAATCAGGCACGATGCATTATTCAGTCAACTGCCTGCTCAAAAGGTTGTGTTGATATTCAAATCAGTCAGTGCTCCATTATGTTCTTAGCCTTCCTTGAGCCATTAAAAAAAGTGGATTTGGTTGAGTTAGCAATGTGTACTGAACATATATATTTGTGTGTATATATATATATATATATAAATTAAAAACTAACTCTAAAAAAACATATTTGAACTAGACACATACAAAAGCAAGGTTCACTTAATGTTCCTGCTCTAAAAGGTTTTGTGTCTTGAGAGTGTGACTATCAAAAAAACGAAGACAAAATTAAAGTTTTAGCACTTAAGAGCAAAGGTCCTTGAAAATACAATTATATAGTTTAATATTAATAATTAAATAAGTTATTTGTGGTATTGGTGTTTTGGGGCAAGGGGGTTTAATTGAAAAAAAAGTGAAATAACAACAACTGAATATATTTTAGGTTAAAATTAAGTGATTCACTATTCCTAATTGATTTTTCAATCTAGTTCTGTAGTTCACAGTCCCTCTGCATTCAGAAAGATGAGATGGAGAGTTAATAAAAATTTAACTTTGAACCTGGGAATGTGACAGAGATAAAACAATGGAAAGAGAAAAAAGTGTAACAGACAATATATAAAAAGCTGACTTACTTCATCAGCCCCCTTTTATTTTGCTTTCTAGACCTTTCTTCTTTATGAAATTGCACACTACTTACCCAGAATACATTAAAAAAAGTGCAAGTAAATTTACTTTTTAATGTGCATTTGTTCTTTTCAATTGAAAGATTGCATTTATCTTACAATACTGTATGCTTCACTTTAGAATGTGTCCAATGACATAAACACCGTAAAAAAACAAAATCAAAACTAAACCAAACCAAAAAACCAACTAAACAAAAAAAACAAAACCAAAAATTGTCTTGATTGAAAGTGAAGTCAGTCTCTTCAGGAGACAAAGGTGGTTAACCAAACTTGAGCTCACTGCAGTGTTACCTACTACTGATTTTGATTATTTATTTACATAATGCTGTTTCCTTCCTTGCAGAGAGACTTACCCATCCTAATTACCTCCTAGCCTACAAGATGTTTCCCTGATAAAATTGTGATATATGTGTGACAAAACAGTGCTGCTGTTTTTCCAATTTTTTTTTTTTTCTCCTGTTTGTTAATGCTCTACTAATATTGAGGAAGGAGTCCTTTTTTAAAGCATAGAACCTCTTTCCCCCAGAGAAAAAATAGTTGTTTGTTATAATGAAACACTATCAGAATAGAGTACAAAATTGAAGTGTATGTATATTTGTTCTTCCTGAATCTAAACCACAGCACACAGTGTTTCAAAAGCAATGAAATGCAAGCAAACATCTGCCTTTGGTTTTAACAATAACCTAATGAATGAAATAGCCAGAAATGTATCAGGGCATAATAATATTTGTAAAAATTTTGAAAATAAAAAGAAGTTCACTTAAGAATTCATAAAGAAGAGAAGGGTGTTGTGACCTTGACAAGGAGGCAAGTGGTAACCTGTAAAAGAGAAAATTATCTCAGTGTAGGAAAGAATGAACATTAGTTGGACTGCTGAGAAATTGTCTCATTTATGCCACTTCATGAAATACACAGGAAGTTATTGCAGGGATAAACAAACTAACTGCTTTTTTGTTTGTTTGTTTGTTTGTTTTTTTAATAGCCTGATGAATGCTAATGCCCTAATTAATCATTTTGATGACTCTCAGAATGGAATTAATTGCAACTAATTTCAGAGGTCTATGCTGTGGACACAGTTCAGCTCTGAAATTTCAATACATGATTCCTCAAAGCAGAAATAGATATCTACTTTACGACGAGATGAGCTTTACTTAAAAATGTGTGTGTCCCCATAGATGACTCTACAGAGAGTGTTGAGTGACCAGTTCAGTTGTAGACACAGAAATTTATTTTTAAAATCCCAGTTGCACAACTGTTCATCAGAACTCTATCCTGCATGTTTTCGATCTGTTTCTGATAAGCTGCCTTTCAAAAAAAAATAAATTTCAATGTTTGGATGGAGGAAAATATATGCTCTATTTACCAGATGTCAAAAATATTATTATTTCTTATTTTATCTTTTATTATTATGTAAATATTTTATATTTTTTTTATATATTTACATGTAACAATTCCTAACATGAGATTTACTGCTCTTCTTTTTACTGGTCAAGAATCAAGGATCTAATTATAATTTTCAGTTTTCACTTCAGACATTATGCTTAACTTCATCTGGTTTCTTAAATATAGATATATTATCTACTATTGTCTATGATGGTAAAATCCTTTACTTTTTTAAGCATGATTGGTGTCTATATTAGACCATAACCACTGAGACTGCATATCTTAAAGGGCTTTTTTTCTAATAAAAAACAAGATAAAAGCAGTGAAGATTTCCACAGGCCTATTCTCTCTTTTTGGAGCAAAGATCAGGGACTGTATTTTAGAAGTCACTACACCAACTTTGTTGAAAACAAAAAAAATAATTCCTAGGGTCATTTTCATTGCTGTAGTTGACTAATCAATTTCTAGGGAACTTTAAATGAGAAAAGTAATGTGAAACTAGATAATTTCAGTGTCCTTTGACTTCAACATAAACTAAAACAAAGTAAAAATTCTCATAATTTTTTGTATGCTTTTTATAGGTACTTATTAGCAATTTTTCTAGTGGTGAACTTGGTAATAACATATTTGTTCATAGCCACCTAATCTGCTAGTTGTGCACCTCCATATAGAAACTGTTTAAACTAAAATTTTACTGGTGATCTCTCTATCATCTGTGATATAGTAACATAACTGCCACATGCAAATAAAAATAATTTAAAAAGTAAATTAATTTAATTTTAATGTTCTTACAAAAAGAAAACTTTTATAAACTCAGTAGATCTAAATAATCTCAGGTTGTGGTTATGGTTCTTTTTCTTCTTTTCATGACCAGACTTTTAATGGTGACATCTTCATCTTTCAAGGGCCACTAAAACTATGAAAAAAATTTACTTTAGTGTATATATACACACAAACATAGGATGTGCTATTCTATTCATTCAAATACAACTTTTTTTTTAAACAAAAATAGTTTCTTGTCTTGTAATGTTCAAAACTGTGGTTTTATAATGACTGAAAAAAGCAATAGCTATATTTTAGTCTCAACCAATAATGTGGCTGGGATAATAGAAGTAAAGGTAATCTATATTTGTTTTATTTGAACGTCTAGACCCATATAACTATGGATCTATGCACTCACAGAAACCTAGGAACAGTTTCTCAAATTCCTGCAATGCTTGCACTATGAAATTGTACTAATTTCTTAATTCAGATCCCTGAATTAGGAGAATAGGCATATAGAATTCCTGTGCAGATAAACAGATGCCAATTGGTTTTGCTATTGAAGAAAATCAAGAATTTAAAATATGGCTTGCATGGAAACATATTCTTCCTCTGTCTTTAGATCACAGAAGAATCATAAAAGATATTTTTATCACTGCTTTTTCCTTCACTGGACTCTTATTACTGTTTATCTTGTAGAGCTGAAGAAGAAAGACTGCAAGATAGATATCAATATTCATGTTTATATTAAAGGGAGGTGTTCACCACCAAGCCCAGAACACACAAACCATGGTGTTATATAGTAGGTACTATAAATATAGAAAATACTTCAGCTGCCTCCATGATCGCATGCTTAGGTTTCATTCCAGAGAAATCACTGGAGGTAAGTGGTGGCAAGACTGAAGGTTTCTTCCTGATATGTCCGAGTGCAGCCATGATGGGTGCTCTCAAGGGGAGAGAATTAAGATGGAATTAAAAAGACCTCCATTAAGTCTACCTTCTCCATAGTATAATGGAGTTATTATAGATATTTTCCTCCGGTACAAATAGGAAGGAAATGATGTTTTTCTCTTGCTAAGCATCTCATCAGAGATTCTAGTTTATTTCACTGATAGAGAGATAATTAGATATTTGAGCCCTTGTTCACCAGTGCAATACTTTAGAATTAAGCCTATATAATAATGTTGATACCAGTGAAGGTATTCCAGCATGTGGCAAGCAGTAACACAAAAATGTCCCTGAAGCATGAGACAGAGATTGATTATCGGAAGTTTTAAAAACAGAGACTGATTGTTTAAATGTTTCAGCAAGTAATTATTGACTTTTTTATCAGATCTGCAACTGTAATTAATTATATCTTGAAAGCTGTAGGGTATGGTTTATCAGTAGTTGCATGGATTAAACAGAAAATTGATTTCACTTACTTGTTCAACACTTTACTACTCTGCTCAAAGGCTGTTACTTTTTCTTTCTTCTTTTCTTGTCAGCTGAGCCCTCTTCTCCTCCCATCCAATACTGCTGTTGCAATGATTAATCTGCTTAATGTTTTAATGGTTCCAATTTCACCACAGTTTCAATAATTTCCATTATTTGTCATGTCTCCCTGAAGTAATAAAATTTCATATCACAGTTTAAAACAAAGGAGTCAACAATCAAAACATGATTTCCCCTTCTTTGTTCAGGTGTTAGCTAGTGTACAGGCTATTCATACAGGTAGAGTCATGTTCCTAAACACACATCTAAGAAATCCAAAATTTGGCCACATAAGTAATAAAATAAATAAGAGTTCTGGAAGTCTGAAATCCTGAAATTTGTTCCTCCTGACACTGGGAAGGTCCAGGTCATCTCCTAGCAATTCTACTGAAATCAACATGAGTGAAACTCAGCTCTAAGTTATGACACTCATATATTTAGGTGCCTAAATCAGAAATGGATATAAGCTCAGACATTTGAATATGGAGTGTCCTATTCAGTCACCTAAATGCAGGTGTCTAGTACTTTTTTTAGCTAATATATGGTATTCTATATGAGCTCAGGCTGCATCTTTAACTGGACTAAGGTGTCCTGTAGGTTATCTGCAATAAATCTGTCTGCCATAGCTGAAGCTGTCTCAGTTAACCTAGAGTATGTAAGAGCTGGACACACTCACGTTTAGGCACCTGATTCAGTGCTTGAGATGTAAATTTCTACAATAGTCAAGAAAAACCTTGTGCTAAATTTATTTGTGTAAGTCTAGTATTTTGTGCCTTTTCAGACAACCTAATATATTTCACCTCACCTTCAGCAGCCTTTGCTCTAGATCTTGTATCATATTATCAGCACTATGCAGATGTCTTAGATATCTTAGAAAATATCAGAGAACACAGAATGCAAATGCACAGGCAGCTCAACTGAATCCCCAGTCAACACAGTAAATGGACCCTAGAGAATGATTCAGGTGACTAAATACTGTTTTACTTCAATGAATACTGTTCCAGTACTTTATTATCTGTATTGAATGTGATGACTGCTTGCACACCTATCAGTATTTGAGGTGCCCTGACAGCACTTTCTTTCTTTTCAGTTTAAGTTGAAAGGGACCTAAACCAATTATCTAGTCCAATTTAGGGCTGATGTAAAGCTTGTTATTAAGGCCATTGTCCAAGTGCCTTTTAAACACTGACAGGCTTGGAGCATCAACCACCTCTATTGGAAGCCTGTTCTAGTGTTTGACCACCCCCTCAGTAAAGAAATGCTTCCTCTGTCAAGTCTGAACCACCCCTGGTGCAGCTTTGAACCATTCCCATGTATCCTACCACTGGACTTCAGCAAGGAGAGATCAACACTTCCCTCTCCACTTCCCCTACTCAGGAAGCTGTACAGAGCAATGAGGTTGCCCCTCAACCTCCTTTTCTCCAAACTAGACAAGCCCAAAGTCCTCAGCTGCTCCTCATGGGAAACTCCTTTCAGCCCTTTCACCAGTTTAGTTGCCCTGCTCTGGGACAATATCAAAAGCCTTACTAAAATGCAGAAAAACTACATCTTCCACCTTCCCTTCATCCATTTGGAGGGTGATCTTGTCATAGAAAGATATGAAATTAGTTAAACAGGAATTTCCTTTTGTGAATCCATGTTGACTGTGCTTGATTATTATATTATTCTTTAAATGTCTTTCAATAGTACTCAGTATAATCTTCTCCAAAATTTTTTCTAGGAACTGCAGTTACAATAACAGGTTTGCAGTTTCCTGGGTCTTCCCTAATGGCCTTTCTGTAGATTGTAATAGGTTCCAGTCAGTGGGGACCTCCCCAGACTCCCAAGTCCTTTGCCAGATGTTCAAGAGAGGTCCTGCCATAACATCCGCTAGCTCCTTTGGTACTCTGGGATGAATCCCATCAAACCCCATGGACTTGTGAACATTCAGCTGATAAAACTGGTCCCTTAAAATTTCAGTGTCCACAAATAGAAAGTCATTGTTCCCACACTCGTGGTCTTCCAATTGAGGGGACAGGGCATCCCAAGGTCTATCAATATTATTGAAGACTGAGGCAGAAAATGCATTCAATACCTACACTTTTTCTTCACCCCTATCAGATGACTGTGTTGAACAAGTATCATCAATCCAATGTTTTCTTTAGACCTCTTGCTATTAATATACTTAAAAAAGCCCTTCTTGTTATCTAACACAACACTAGCCAGTTTCAAATCTGATTGAGTTTTGGCTTATTGTATCTTTTCCCTGCACATATGAACCATGGCACTGTAACTTTTCATCAAAGCCTCACCTTGCTTCCAGACATCATACAAATTCTTTTTCCTCTTGAGATCCTTAAGGAGTTCCCTGTGCAGCCAAGCTGATCTTCTGCCCTGCTTGCCTGACTTACAGCACAGTGAAATTGCCTGTTCCTGTGTTCCTAAAATGTAGTTCTTAAAGACTGACCAGCACTTGTGGACTCCTAAACCCTCAAAAGCAGATTCCCAGGGTACTCTGTTAAACAGATCCATTAATAGTTTAATGTTTGCTCTCCTGAAGTCCAGAATAGCAACTCTGGTGTCCTTTTTAGTTATTACACTGAAAATTTTAAACTTAATCATTTCACGATCATTTTGACCAAGGCAGCCACCTACCATCACATCACCCATGAGTCACAAATAGCAAAGGCATCTTTCCTAACTGGCTCACTTGGCCTGGAGTACTTGGACAAGAAGTTACCTCCTACAAAATTCAAGAATTTCCAAGACCTGTTTATTCCAGTCATATGATACACCCAAGATGATGTCTAGTAAGCTGAAATCTCTCCTAAGGACAAGGGGTACTGATCCTGATATTTCTCCTTATTCCCTGTAGAACAGCTTATCAGTGCTATCAATCTGGCTGGGTGATCAGTAGTAGGCACCCACCACACCATCTCCTGTGTTTTCCATCCAGCTAATCCTTACACAGAGGCTCTCAGTGACATCATCACTAATTGTAAGGACTGTAAAACCAAACCCTTCCCTTACTTACAGAGCAAAACCTCCACCTTGCCTACCCTGCCTGTCCCTCCTGAACAGCTTGTAGCCCTCCATCCCAACGCTCCAATCATGGGGATGCATTCCACCAAATTTTGCTAATACAAATTATATCATAGCTCTGCAGCTGACCAACATTTCCAGCTCATCCTGTCTGTTTCTCATACTGCATGCATTGGTGTACAAGCATTTCAGATGCAGTCTTGAGTTCTTTGTATGCCCAGGAGCAGTGTAAATGGTTTCAGTAGCATTGCCACCCTCAGGTGATGCCATGCCAACACTTGGCTTGCCAACTACAATCTTGTTGGTATTCCATACCCCCCATTAATTATAGTTTAAAACTCTGTTGAGCTTCTCGAGGTAACCTATAACTTTTCTTGACGTTCTGTTCTTCAAAAAGAAGAAAGAAAGAAAGAAAAATAATGAAGTAAAAATTTATCTATCTCCATCTACTCTTTGAACATTAGCAATATTTTAGAAAGATCCTTAATTATATCAATCTATCTCAAGAAAGGTATGATGTCCCGCCCGCTGTGGGAGATAGATATTTAAAAGCTGTATTCAAACTGTTTATTCAAAGTTCAGAAAATCATAGTTGATTACTGAATTATTATTTTTGTGCAGATCGGATTCAATTGTTCACTTTCAGTTAGTTTTTCTACCAAGTATGTTTATATTAACATTAGAGTTTGTAACTCTTTTGAAAATTTAAGAAGTTGCTAGAAGGTGCGGTAAAAAGACATAATATTCTATGCCTATACCAAAGCTCACCTCACATAAAAACATTTAAATCTCTTCTTTTGACCTCCTTTAACAGACTTTGAAACAAATGTGTTTACAGAAAGTTTGAAACGGGTTCCAAGCTTTTCTATGGCACAATAGGGGCAGGACAATATTGGTAGCATAACCCTAAGAATTACAGAGTTTTCTAGAGTTATTGTGTATTGCATCCATTTTGTGATTGAATTCTTATAGGAAAATAGCCTTTTACTTGTATGTTCCTTCCATCTAACTATGCTGTCACTAAATAAACTATACTTTTCTCTCATAAATCTAGAATTACATGAGAAAATAACTGTCAGCTTTGATGTTATCACAAATCAGTGGGAGAATCCGTTTGTGGCAGATTCTGATCTTAGTTGCATATTGTAAATTAATGAAGCTCTACTATCTTCACTAGAATTGTTCTTGACTGATGCTGCTTCAGAGATTCTATTTATCTAATATATGACTTTTTTATCAACTGCTTTAGATTATGTTTTCTTTTCATCAACATGAAATATTTGAACTTAATCTGCATACTAGAAAACACACACAGAAAAAAAATAAATAACTCTGCAGACTTTAAAAATTGTTCAAGACATGTCAATATTCAGTGTTGCATTATGCAGTGATTCCATGAATCAAGAGTTTCCTCTCTTCCTTTATTCTCTATGTTAGTTAAATCACATCAGAAATGTCACTTTCAGATTACAGTACATTTTAGAAGAAAGATATTCACAACACAAAGTAATTTTCTCAGGTGAGAACTCCTGATGATATTCCTGATTTAATCCCTGCTTTTGTAATGGTCTGAACTGAAATACTATGTCTTATTATTCCCAGGTTTTGAGATGTTCAAGTTTAGAACAAAGTTTTGCATATGAACCAGTATTAACTAGAAAAACCTCACTATCTAGAATTATACTAAAAAATATTTTCAAATAACTGTTAATTTTACTGTTTTAAAACAATAATTCATTTCATGACTAACAGATTGTTTAATCATACTATATTTCTGTAACTGAGGAAACTATCTTGCACTATTAATAGTGCAAGGCTTTTTTGTCTTGATTTTTTTTCCCCAAATTCTACACAGAATGCTTTTCTTGAGGTTATAACAAAACACTTGATCACTGAAAATAAATTAATGTTAATTATATGATTCTCTTTTCATATTCATATTTTCTCTTTGGGAAAATCACTTACTAGCAATAAACCAAAAAAAAATTTGACCTCAGTAATTGACTGTGTGAATCAAAAGCATCAGGGACTTATTTTGTACTATTAAATTTTACACTGTTGCTAAGCTCAAAACTAAATTATCACTCTCCTATCTCTAATTTTATTAATATATGCAAATCTGAGAGCATATCTATAAGTTAGCTTTCATTAATTTAATTTCTCCAAAATGCTCTACAGTTTTAAGTGAATACATCAACTCCAGAAACTCTACACGTGCATAAAACACTGAGTGAAATTCTTGGTGGCAGCAACCATTCCATCAAATAAATCCAGATGCCTCCTTCATGGTGTCACAGAACTACTCAACAGGAAATAGACTGTGAAGTATATTTTTCTGCTCTTTCAAGAAGTTACTATTCACTCTCAACCAATAGCCACTTAACTCTTTCTAGTGACTGCATCATCTGTTCAAGGCAACTGGATGTCCCTTAGCATTCACAAATTCCAAAATCCATTCAGAAAACAAGGATTATGTCTGATTGTTACAGCATAACAATAAATACGTCTAATTTATATGAGTTTTTAATAAGTGAGAAAAGGCAAATAAAATCTGTACAATTAAATAATGAGCTTGCCCAGAAATAACAATTGGATGTTCTAAGTTTAGATCAAAAACAGCTCCTGGGTTAACAATTTTGAGCAGTAGTACAGTATATCCTTTTTCCTACAAAAGCATTAATCTTTGAATTATATTATTAACTTCGATCTTTTGCTTTATTTCTATTGATACAAAAGGGAACACATATATATTGATTTTTAATATGTAAGTAAAGAGACATCACATAACAACAATCCTTAACATGAGTTATGAAAGACCATTTAAATTATGGTTGACAAACTTTGCAGTAAAAAAATAATTCAGTAGTATTGCAGGATTTCCAGAAGCATGCATTACCTAACATTTATTTCAAAAAGAAATTGGAAATAAGAAGTCATTGGAGCATAATAATTCTGGTAAAATCTTCCACTATTAAAAAACCTGACAAAAATACATTAATTTTGGTAAGAAAATTATAAAATAGGAATATGTGTGTGTGTGATGACAATACATTGAATTAATTTGGTACATATCTTTATGATATGAAATTTTCATGAAAACACTTATGACATTTTTCTGATGTCACGTTACTTAATGCTGTCTCAAAAAAAAAAAAAAAAAAACCAGAATGAAAATACAACAATATCCCATTTCCCTTACTCTGAAACAAATCTCTATAATCTGGAGTTATGCTACGACTGAATAGTTTATTTTATGCAATATTTTTGCTGAAGGAAATATTACAGCCATTTATATAACACCAAGATTCACACTAGTGTCAATGCTTCTGTTGCATCTTCATGTATTCAACTATCACTAGAAATTATTCCACTGAGTTACTAGCTTTGCACTGAACATGCATAGAGGCAGTTTTTGGCAATTTATTTGCTTATTGTGAGAGCTGACTGCACAATGATCGGCATAGTAATACATATTTTTTACTATTATGGGTTGGCTTAAGTTAAAGGCAGTTTGAATGAGACTTTGCTGCCCTTTATAGAAGAGAAAATTTTAGTTTCATTGCAGCTGAAAAGAGATTTAGAGACATTTTTTAAAAAACGCATTAAAAGTATTTTTCCTACAGACTTATGACAGTTCCAGGATAAAGTAAACATGAGAAGGAAAGACAAATTTCCCAATGTTGAAAAACATTATCACATGTATTATCAACAATATCTTGCTCTAAATCTCAGGTTTTATTTTATACTTAGGCAAATTTGAATCCAAACAACAACTTACTGCATTCTTTAATGCACTAGTTATTACATTCATAGAATCATAGAATGGTTAGAGTTGTAAGGGACCTTAAAGATCATCTAGTTACAAGCACCCTGCCATGGGTAGGGACACCTCCCACTAGACCAGGTTGCTCAAAGCCTCATCCAGCCTGGTCTTAAACACTTCCAGGGATGAGGCATCCACAGCTTTCCTGGAAAACCTGTTCCATTGCTTCACCACCCTCACTGTAAAGAATTTCTTCCTAATATCTAATCTAAATTTCCCCTCTTCCAATCTGAAACCATTACCCTTTGTCCTGTTACTACACTTCCTGAAAAACAGTCCCTCCCTGGTTATCCTGTAGGCTCCCTTGAGGTAATGGAAGGCTGTTATAAGGTCTCCTGGGAGCCTTCTCTTCTCAAGGCTGAACAACTCCAGCTCTCTCAGTCTGTCTTCATAAGAGAGGTGCTCCATCCCTCTGATCATCTTCATGGCCCTCCGCTGGACCCATTCCAACAGGTCCATGCCCTTCCTGTGTTGAGGACTCCAAAGCTGGACATGGCACTCCAGGTGGGGTCTCATGAGCACAGAGGGGCAGAATCACCTCCTCAGATCTGCTGGCCACACTTCTCTTGATGTAGCCCAAACCTTAGTTTCAGTAAAAGTTTGTAATTTTCATATATGTAACTTTATTTTGAAATGTTATATATTTTGAAGTTTCATATAGAACTATAATTAAATAAACAAACATTTTAACTGTATTTCTTTTGCCCTTAAATATTAAACATCCTGTGTTTTCTATTAATAATATCATATTAAAGTCTTCTGGAGAAAGACAACAAGAAACCACACAAGCATATTAACTTATTTCCTTACTTCTTGAAATAAAGTATAACTTGCTTGTTCTTTATTCAGTATTTAGTCTCTATCTGCAATAATACTTTGTTGATATTTGTATATTGTTTTGAAGTGTTGTCATTGGTCTGTGCAATTTCTTTGCTTAAAGAATCATTGAAACTAAGAACTTAACTGCATTTTTAAGTGTTAATAGTCCTGCAAACCTACTCTGATCTATATATTTTAATTGCAAAAACTAGATATCAGATTAATGGACAGCACTTTAGAACAGAAATGCTGCCACTGTTTCAACCTTCTTATTTTTAAGTTTGATGAGTCAGTAAATATCTTGTTAGAATCCCAAAATATGTCATACATAGAGTAAAAGTCTGCCCTCCAGTCAATTTAATAGGAACTTTAGTATTGATCTTAGTTTGGTCCCAATTTCAGTATCCCAAAGAGTTTTCAATATATAAAACTGATAAACCTGAAAATGTAAGGATAAAACACACTCCTTAAGATGATCTCATCACTGGGACCTGATACACTATTCACTCTGTTGACTATGGAGCCAAAACTGCATGATGAACACTCTTTTGATTTCTTGCAAGTTCTTATGCATAAATCATCTGATTTACAATGAGCCAGAAACCACACATATGTTAATTTTGTTTTATCCTTTCTTCACAACCTCTCAATGAAAAAAATGAAAGAAATAACTAAGAAAAAGTTAAGTATATAAAGATGATAATTGGTAAAATCTTTATTATTACATTTTATGATATTATGATGATATAGGTTAAGAGACAATCATCCTGACCACAATACTTATTGGTAGGGGGAAAAAGGGTCATATGTAACATGTTACTGTGAGAAAAGGGGAACATGAATTATGTCCTAATTGAATGAATTTGTCCTTAAAGCAAAAAAAAATAGGATTGCACATAGAGCCAAAGGAGATACACGATTGAGGATTTGATGCCACAGGCTGTAAGACAAAGAATATGTGAATAAATGCAAGGGGGAGGTGGAGGCAATGGCAGCAGCACCAGCAACGAGAACCAAGGTGAGCCCAGGGAGAGGGTTGGACCGCACTGCACAGAGGAGTTCCACCACTTGTTGTGCAGCCACAGTCAAAAGGAACAGGGCCTGCCAAATCGACCTGCCACAGCAACATGCAGCCATCCCAGCGACAAGCTGCTTGGAATGTCTGTCACTGTTACAGGAGGACAGCACAGACAGCGCCTGTGCGCACTGGGAGCAGGTCCATGATCTGCTTCAGCTTGGTGGCTGAGCTAAAAGAGGAAGTAGAAAGACTAAGGACCATTAGCAACACAATGCCATACTTAGGGAGTAAGGAGCAGGGGAAGCTCCACAAAGGGAAAAGGACCCCTTGCCCTCTTCCATCAGGCAGGAGGAGAGGAAGTAAAAGAGGATGAGGGGGAGTGGAAGCAGGTACTTTAAGTAAATTAAGACTGCAACAGAAAATACCTATAAAACAAAGATATACTCTTATATTCCTCTATGTTAACTTATAATTGAGTGCCTCATTAAATATTTCATATTCGTCCAGTGCAAAGATGTATACATTGCACTTTCTTTATATAGTCTGATTCACGTACACAAAGAAGTCCTGACTGAAATAATTCTAGTCTGATGTAGATAGAGTGTCTCAGGTATTTGATTTCAAGCTAGCACTTATACTTCAGTCCCCAGAATGGACACAGATGAATTAATGAGGATAGAATTCATCCCATCCCCCCCAAAAAAAAGTAATTCTTAAGGCTTCTACATTTCAGAAATCCCAACAATGCTTTTGAAAGTCTGTGTACTGCATCAGATATTGTGGAAGGGACACATAAACCTGTTTGGTTATATGTAAAATTTAATAACATTAGAGTCCTATGGAGATTTTGAGGCCGGGCTTGAATTTTAAAACTGCAAGTATAATACGTAGCTAAGTCATAACTTAAATCTGTATGAAGTCCCATGCATAATACACCAATAATCTCTTGGCATCACCTTGTAAGAATATTTTATCCCATAGAGAAAATTCAGAACACATTTCAGAGTTATCTCCAGACTACAATGCACTATTTGAATGTAAATACTTTGATCCAAAAATATCTCAAGCAGAGGAAAATATAGTTTACTTTAGTCTACCTACCAGTATAATTTTATTTCTTGATAACAGTGAAGATAAAGTGGCAGATGTGGTGCTGAGGAGTAAAAAATGCTAAATAGGTTTTCCATTGCACAGAAATAATATACTGTGCCTTTTAGCAAAAGGCTATAAATACTTACAGTCAGGAATGTTGGAGAAGGCTGACTAAGCCAATTACAATGGAAAGAAAACCAGTCAGATAAGATTTAATTAGGCTATGTTATGTAAAAGCCCATCTTCAGAATACATAAAATAGGCAGGTTAGCTGGTAATTATAAGATTTAGAAATTGAACTGTTAACAATTAGAGATTTGTCCAGAAACCCAAAAACTATTTAAGTACCTGTTAATCCATAGTATCAATTAGAAGATACATCTCCCAGCACTTTAGTTGATGAGCTTCACATAAGATTGAATAACAGATATTGCAGCTGCAAGTAGAGGGGGATCTGTGCAATGATTCACTTTTTAAATTACATCAAATTTGCATCAACCACAGTACTGTAAAAGTACATTGATTGGAAGTAAAGTGCACTTCCAGTGCACTTCCTCTTCTAATGTTTTGAATATAGGAAAAGCATGCCCAGGATGTAAAATGTAACTGCTATTACGTTCTGTAAAATCATACCTGATGTTATTCTATATTTCCTACAAAATAAAGATGAGAGGAATAAAGAGAGAAATATTTCTTCTCTGTTGCTTTGCAGATATAATTTACAGACACACACAACCTGAGTGCAGTTAAACACTTTGTATAAGTATATACCATAATTACAATTGTAGTCAAAAAAGTCTTTTGAACAACATAATTATTTCATCGTTTTACCTGTTATGCTTTTATATTACATTTTTAATATTTTTTGCAGAATCAATACAATGAATTCTTAGGTTTCTTTTCATCTTACAAATTCATTTTGATATAAACTAATGTCTTTACTTGAATTTAGTGAAGTTTTATATCCATCCGAATCATTTTATGCCAGCAAAAAATAGGACCTAAATGTGTATCTCATGATTCAAGAAAAATAAATCAGTAAACTGGAAATAATAGATGAGCTATTGTTAAATTTTTTTTCATGTATAACTGATATGACATTGCAGCTCCCTGAAGGTCATTCTCTGAAACAACCTAGGTTTTATTTCTTGGCATTTCTTTTCCTTGCTTTTTTTTTCAGAGTAACTTGGGTGGTTAAGTAATTTAAGTTAGTGTGGGCTTTCTGAAGAGCAAGATCCATAAAAATACCATTTTTCAATTTATATCTTCATTTTAGATACCTTGTAAATGTAGTGACCATAAATAAATAATATTAACTATTAGGATTTTTCATTTCCTAACTTACATCTAAATATGAAGCAGGTAGATATCAGGATGCCTATGCTTCCTACAGTGAAAAGGGAGAGATGTAGTTGTTTTTACAGGCATTCACAGAGATTTTGTCATACTACATCATTGCAGAGTTCTCATTTCTAGCAATCTGAAAAGATGAGCCTGTTTGATTCAGATGTTTGGTTCAGTACAATTATGCCTACATCAGCAGCTAGTATAGACTGTTTTAAGTATTTTGGTAGAACAGAAGAGCTGCTGATGAGAATGTGACATACACAATACTGGTGTTTCACAATGTGGGGGACATTACTTTAACCAGTTCTAGTGGGATACAAAGGACTGATTGACTATTATCAGCTGGGACAGAGCAGATGCCCTTCTGGCTTGCACTTTCCTATGTAGTTTCACCCAAAAGGAATCCAGTTAGTGAATCCTGAGATTCTACAGTGGATTAACCATTACTGTTTCTTGGAAAATCAGCAGTGCATATCTGAATTATCCTCACTTCCTGAGCTTTGGTTTGCATCATAGAAAGTCTTATCCATATCCACAGCCAACAGACATTGAGGTCATGGATACAGACTAGTGACTGAGGGAAGAAACATCCACCCTTTAAATGTACATAATGTGGATGTTCAGTCCTCAGCAACAGTTACTTTACAAATCTGCATCTATTGACTTACAGTACCTGTTACATAAATGTAGACAAAGTGAACCAAAGCAGGATAAGTCAAGAGAGATTAAAAGTATTTAAAAGTGTAACCTTGATAAGGACTAAATGCTGATGTTGTCTCACCCTATGCTCCTGGATGAATATTATGACTCTAGTTAGACAGAGTTTAACCCTAAATCCCTAGTAAAAAGTCTTGAAACTTTGAATTATAGTAATTCCAAAAGGACTTCTATTTCCAGGCTGTTAGGAATAACACTATTCACAGTCACTAGAAGAAATTAACTTTCAGGAGTCTTAATGAATTTGTCATATATTCTGTCATCACACTCTTTATTACACAGTCTATCATCAGTCCAGTAGTATGAATGGAGATTTTCTTTAGAAATTTAGCATATTGCTTGTGAATGTTGGCATCACATCTTAAAACTAGTATGTAGATTTTCCAAAAACCATTATTAACCATTGTCATTAGTTTTAATGTTAAATTGTTTGGGGGTTAGTAGAGCTGTGATATCAAATTACTGAGGTCAAATTTATCATTTTCATGGATTAAAATTACAAGGATAGTAACAAACTACATTCTTTAGCAATATTTTATACAACAAATTTTCAAATTACCTTTTTTTTTAAAAAAAATTCACTGAATTTCACTGAATTTTTTGGAGTTGGAAGGGACCATAGAGATCATCTAGTCCAACTCCCCTGCCAAAGCAGGACCACCCAGAGCATGTCAGAGCATGCCACTCAGGACTCCATCCAGACGGGT
>BJBW01016226.1:0-14083 GCA_004320125.1 Scolopax mira
AAAAGTTTTAGAATTATATTCACTCTTCTGGTGAGCTACGAGACCTTCTGATCACTTTCTCTGATCACAACAGTATCCTTTATTAAGATGTTTGAGATAATGTTACCATTTGATGAACTGTTTTCTAAAAGAGTTACTACTACCTTTACCAAAAATGGATGTGTAACATTTTACCTCCTTTGCACTGAATAATTACTTTCTTAGTGAATGTGTTTCTCCTCTGAGCTACAAATTGTTATACTTTATATAAGTTTTTTCTTTTAAAACTGAAGAAACTGATCTCTTCGATCCATGCTCCTGTGTTATGTCAGTGCTCTAATATAACTAACTCATGGAGAACATACCCGGAACAGCAGTAATACAAATAGTGATAGGAGATTTTCAAACTCATTTCCTCTAATAACCATACTTAAGATTGTTTTTGAACTACGAAAAATTCTCATGCCATTGTTACCTGTTCTAAAAAATAAATAAAAATGTTTCATGCTCTCTCTATTAAGGTGGTATTTCTGGATACTTCTGATGCAATGACAGTGCAGAATAAACCTCATCTGCAGAGTAAGGAAGGACAGTGTTTTATACTTTCTGTTTTGTTTTGTTTGTTTATTTGTTTGTTTTTTCTGGAAAATAGATTGACTTCTCAAATTCAAAGACACAAGGTTTTCTGTCTTTATCATAGACCTTAGCGGCATTTTTTTACACTGACTAAACCAGGCTATGTGCAAAGTTAAATTCAGGTAACCACTCTCAGATGCCTATTTTAGAGACAATTTAAATAACATATGTACAAACTTCTTTGCCCATATGAAATCTATATGAAAATCTATATGAAAAAAAGCCTAACCAACTATAAAAAAAATACAAACAAAGAAACAGGAAAAAAAAATTGTACCACCCAACCCTCCCCACAACCTATTCTTATTCCAAAAAGAAAAATTGAATAATTTGATTTAAAATATCAGCTCAATACCACAGCTAATTCTTGGTTCAATGCCTATAATTTTTGCTATACTGCTGTGATAAACTGTTGCTGTTTTATTAAGTATTTTATTTTCTTTCTTTTCCTTCTGATAAAAGAGACAGTGAAAATTTAGAGATCAGACTCCAAAAGGAAGAACAAGCCTATACATCCTGTAATATCAATGTATTGTTTGACAGATGAAGATGCAGATTTTGTTACATTAAGTAGCTGCCACTCACTCAATTATAAAGCAAAACATTTTTATCAAGCTAAAAATTTATTAGAGACTCAAAGACATTTCCTGAAATAGCAGTCATATTCTATAAGGTACAATGACCAAATTGCATTTAAAGAAGCAACACTGCTGATGCAGACACTTGCTAAAGATTCCCAGCTAAAATACTGAATAGGTACAATGACAGGGTGCTGCTTAAAGTGCTGCTTTCTGCATTCTGTTCTAGGACACACAAGATGGGACTGTAATTCAAAAGGTACTGTCTTTGCTCATGTGTAAGCTGGGAAGTTTGCAGTAGACATGTGAAATATGTAGATTCAAAAGCTCTGGCAAATAACGTTTTATGCATTTATGTTGGTCCATATATAGAGAGGAGAAAAATTTCTTCTGGTCAAATGTGCATAGAAATTTTGTATATATTTTTGTATTGTATAAAAAAGAAAGTGAATACTTGTACTTTTACTTACCACCTCTGAGCAAAATCTGAGAACACTCTAAATTCTGTTTCTGGCATTAATTTTTGAAGCTTTTTCTATCCAGTAGTTCTCATTAAATCTCTCTTAACCAATAGAATTATATAAGCAGGAAGAAACCGTGTAATTTTAATAAGTTTTATTGTACTGCAAACAGCTGAGTCTTTGTTTCATGCAATCATTAAGATCTAATTAAAACCACAAAATGTCTTTTTCTTCTCATATCTTGTTGAGCACTTAAAGATAAAATGTGACTAATGAATTAAAAAAATACTCAGAAGTTAAAAAGCTTCTTAATTCCTAAGTCTCTACTGTTCATAAATATGCCAAATAGTTAACCATATTGTTTACTACTGTTTGTTCAATGAGGAGAAATTATGTGCCATCACATAAAGCTCTAGTCTTTAACACTTCTTACTGTTTACTAATCAAAATGACCATCTGCTTGCTTACTTATGTTTTCCAAATAAACAGGAATATTTCAATTGACAAACAAACCAATAGAAAAGCAAACAATAAATATTTTTAAACACATCCTCTCTATCCATCAATAGCTTGGACAGGGCATACATACACTTGTGCGTATATAGATTTTATACTTTGGTTTTTTACTTAAATTTGAATCAAATGACAAGCTTTTTTTCTGAAGTTTCAGTACAGTTAGAAAATAATTTTATAATTAAGCCATTAAGCTACAAAAACAGGAACATAATGGAATTCTCAATTTTCTTTTAATTTAATGCAAAATAAGTGAAGCTGTGTTTGTAATAGTATTAGTTGATTAAATTCTTCATGACATATACAGTTGGTTCTGTGGTGTAGTTTAGAAGCATCACAGATCCATACAATGCATTATCTAGTCAGGAAATACAAACAATACCACGGCCAAATAAACCTAATAAAATAAAAATAATAAAAATAAAATTTGACAAAAGGAAATGTAAACATAGAAATTAAAAAATTGACAAAATACTAGGGGCTAATATTTACTGTCCTTGTATGTACCCTCCTGGGAACTAGCCCACACTGCTAGAAAAAGGCAAAATGTGCAAAAATGACAGTTATGTTGCATTGTCATATAAAAAGCAATCACGAAGGGCTGTTATTTCTCATGCCTTCAATTCACTGTCATTACATTGCTGGACTGCTGTGGAATGATTAGTTTGCAGAAGGAGATCAAAAGAGAAAGTACAAATAAAATTTAATAAAACGCAAAATAAGATAAATTAATGATGAAGATAAAAGTAATGACTCAAATTGCAGTCTGCATACAAGCTTTTACTCAGTGGATCACTACTAGCCCTTGCCCATTTTTGGTACAGTATGTCTACATTTCTTACTTATTTCTAAACATTATTCCTTGAGTTAACTCTCTTGAAAATGAAACTGCATCTAAGCATGCTACAATTGTTCCATGGTTTGTGACAAGCAGAATTTTATTACATTAATAGAACTGAATTTTTTTTTGTGTCATTAACCCCCCCCTATTACTCTGTGATCTTTACTTATGCTAGGTCATTAACCCTATTAAGCAAAGTCAAACATGGTAATTCTCATAGCAAGGGGTATTTGTTTAAATAAGAGTTTCAAATTTCATTTGGTTCTACTGTAGTCTTCATGTGAAACCAAGAATTCGGGGTGTAGGCAACAAATATTTTAATTTCTAATGTTACACTATTTTAAAAGGGTTTCTTCTTCAAAAGATACAAAAAGCTAATTAAAAGATATTATTTGTTTATAAGCAATGCAAAATAAGTGAAACATACTTTGGAAATAAAATGTACTCTGTAAATTGGTAAATGAAAGATAAAATAATTGTAAAGTATACATTATACACAGATTGTCATTATATATATCTAAAATCAATTAGTATTATTTTCAATATAGATTTTGTGTATGTAGTTGTTCTATACATATGGCCGTTCTCCAGAGATAGTAAACAACCAGGTTTGGCATCCACTTAAAATTGACTAACTAACTAACTAACTAAATAAATGTAGCTTTGGATTTGAACTCCATTTGATTTTATATTTCTTCTGCATTTGATGATTTTTTGTAGTCTAGGAAAGCATCTTATCCAAGAGGTAATTATACAAATATTGCTGATGTTGCTACCTCTTCAGTGATGTATTCAGAAAAGGTCTTTGTACTTAAAGTTCCAAGAGGATGAAATAAATCAGTGCACATTAAAGACTCTGGCCAAAGGCACAACTTCACACAGTTCAGTTGCCTAAACAGAGCTATCTAGCTGTATAGTAGCTCTTAAGATGCCAGTGAGTACAATGCCTAGCCTCCAGCTATCATTTCTGTTGCAGAAATACGAAGAGACAGTTTGTTTGATAAATGAAGAAAAAAAGCTAATTTGCCTATCAGAACTCTGTTTGGACAAGATGATAAATCGCTGTCTGAATGGGGACAGGAGTCTGATTGCAACGGCAACTTCTTCCACACCAAGTGAGGTTTCCCTAAAATGTTGATTTAGTGAATTCCTGTAAGCCAGCTGCAAATAGCTCTATGTGATCACTCCAGTGATTAAAAGATCCTTTATTATTTTATTTTTCAGTATCTTAAACTATGTACAAAGTCTCTCCTAACAAGCTTGACTATCTATAGAAGGTGACTGACCTATATAACCATTCCTGCACCTGCTAGCTGCTTACAAGGATCTTAGTTATATAAGTTCAATAAGTTCTGCAGTGTGAACCACATCAACTAGTCTTTAGGACAGCCTCATTTTTTACAGAGGATATTAATCAACACAATGAAACAAAAGCGTGGTGCCTTTCAATCAGTCTAGGCACAGCAAGAATTGGAGAAAACTCTGGGGCAGTCCAAAGTTTCCACCCAGTGAGTGTCTGTGAAATAACTGAACGTGAGGTGGCAGGGATTCAGGTGATAGCTTGTTTCAAGTCAGTCCATTGTCTCATCTGCAGAGAAATGAGCTGAGAGGTTTCCAGGACACCCAGGGATGAAAGACTAAGAGCATAACCAGCTGCACAGTAATTATAAGAAAAACTTGAACTATATCCTTATATCTTACAACTTAATTTTCCATCACTTTTCATACTTCAAAATGGTGCATTTCTCA
The DNA here is from genome assembly GCA_004320125.1 of Scolopax mira. Lineage (NCBI taxonomy): Eukaryota > Metazoa > Chordata > Aves > Charadriiformes > Scolopacidae > Scolopax > Scolopax mira. Next base: position 4,758 of record BJBW01016226.1, read on the forward strand.
TTGCATGAGATCTGTTATTTTGGAAGTCTTGGTAATCTGCAGACTCAGATGATATTTGGCCTTACGTTCATGAAACTAAGGAGAACAATTTATATAAGCATCTGAAGTTGGATGCTTACTTTAAGAACATCAGGCAGGAGCAAGAGCAGGGCTGGTCTGCAAGCAAGGCAAACCAGGACCCGGGGACAGCCACACAGTATGTAAACTATGCCCTCAGAACCAGGACACAGTCCTACCACACCTGGGCTGGGGAAACAGCATTGTGATAGCAGTGGCTCCATCAGCAGTCCAGTTATCAGCAGGTGACAGTTAGATCACAGCTCAGGTTTTAGGTCATCCCAGGAAATCTAGACAATTCAGAAAGGCACTGGGAAAAGAGACTTCTACAGCACACATCACTAGGGATATGATTGTCAGCTTTAGGTTGAGTTGAGTAAAAAGGGGGTGCTGGTCCCCCCTTATGGCAGGGCCATCAAGGCCAGTTGGCACCATCAACAGATTGAGAAGCATCTAGTTTCTTCACACTATATATGTATATATATAGCCAAAAGCGTAAACAGAGGATGATGCAGAGCAATTACTTACATTCTCTACATCACTTTCTGAAGGAATCATTTTTCTTCACTTACTAGTGAAAACCTAGCAACACATAGAAGTATTTACTTTCGTAAAGAAAATAGCATAATTATTCTGTAGTTTTTCCTAAGCTGAGTCTTAACAGCTCTCGCCATAATATTCAATATAAATTAATTACTCCATGAAGGTTCCTAGGTTTTTTGCAGTCGCTGAAAACATGTAAGTGCTTCAAGTAGATGTTTGGCTCCCTTTAAGAAATTGTTTTCTTTTATTAAATTATAAAACACCTTTAGATACCAAGCTATGGCATATGTGAAAAGATATGTGGTTATATTAGAAAGTGATTAGCATAAGGCAAAAATGGTTTGGATATTTCACTTGTCAAAAAACTGAATGTGCATGAACACATCTGTGTGCATTCCCATACAGATGGGCAAGGAGAACCTCATTCTGACATGGATTGTGATATGATGTAATCATTGATCTAAACTGGGAACTGTGAAGCACCCCCTCCTTCCAAAACTAGATAAAGGCTGCATTTTAGACTAAATAAGAAAAACAAAGTAAAAAAATTTTCTTGCAACATTTTTAATGGGAATAAATATATTAATGACTGAAGTGTTACTCTCTTAGGGTGATGACAGAGAAAAGTCTATAAAGAGTAAAAAATCTAGAAGAAAAATCTTACAAATTGCTTCTATTCCATTTCTATGCAGTATTTCCCACTGAAAAATTGCAAATGTGCATTACTCTTGTATTTTGTTGTGTTTGCAAATATGTAAAAAAACATTAGTAGTAATGTTGATTAAAAAAACCCAGATCACCCCGGACTTTCTATATGGAATGGAATATTCATCATAATAATTACTGGGAATTTATTATGCTTCACTTCAAAAGTATGGAAAGCCACCTTATTTGGTTTTCATGTAGTCATGGTAGTCATACACAAATATAATAAGGAACTTGCAGATCTTTATATAATGGTATATTTGGTACAAAGACTTTTTGAAAAAGTCTTTGTTTCAGATATCATTAAAATTAAATATACATTATTTCACTCAGTGATTTTATACCAAAATAATGGACACAGATCTGTGGAAAAAATATTAATTAAAAACTTTTCTTCTTTAAGTTTGCACTATAATATTCTCCTAACAACATGTATAATCAATATTGTGTTAAAATCATATAGCTTCACAAAAAATTGCAACAACTGCCATATTTACAAGAATCTTTTGGTCTTCTCTCATTTGTATGAATCTATTTTGTTAATTAAAAACAGATATATAAGGTATAATATGATGGAGGCAGCTTTTGTGCTTTTTTTTTAATTTTAAATTTTAACTTTATCAGTTTTACTTAAGTCATCAAAGAAGCCTGGGTATTATAAGCATAAATGCTATAGTTTTCCTGTGCTTGTAGAAGAAGGTGGGGTTTTTTTCATTTGTTCACATTTGTCATGAATGAAGTCTTTTGCAGAATTTCTGGTCCTTTTTTTTATCATCAGATTGTTGTCTCTTAATCTTCTTAGACTTGTGTATACCACCTACAAGCAAATACTGTAACCATAAAAATCCTGTAGCCATGAAACTTATAAATTATTAAATAATACTGCTACTGGTTATGATATATTGTTACTCCCTTAGATTAGTGCCTCCTGGCAATTCTTTTACAAGTCTTAAAGTTTCAGAAGCTGTTCCCAAGTCATCACAATATTTTATGAAAAGGGACTAACCATTTCTAAAATCATTACTGGCTTTGCAAAGAATAATTCACCCTGATAAACGATCCCCTCCTTTATTCTGGATGTTAAAACGTTCATGACTGCTGGACCCTTGTTTTTAAAAATATTTTAGCATATCTGGTTTGGTTCAATATGAGAAAAAAAAGCAAAATCTCTTTCTGAATCTTTCTGATTGGCTCTAAAGGAATTTCTAGAAATCAGTGCTTTTTCTTTTTTTTAAGTTTTTTGTTTGGAATAATGTTTTTTCTGAACACAAAAAATTAGGAGTAAAGAGCAAAATACTATGTATTTCAGATCAGCACACAAATATAAATAATGTACTTCAAATCAGTTTAGTAGTATTCTATAGCTATAATAATTCATTAACCATTCTGTAACATGCAGTGCCCCCAAATTGCTGTCATTTTGTTATTAACATAGGTGTCATTTATTGTCTTCCAGAGATATTTATATGATGTTCTGTTCTCACAATATTGCCTCAGAGTCAATAACTGAGACTACTACATGGCTTTCTAATCAGAGATATTAATAAAGATGTTAAGTTATATAAGAAGCTTGGCCTCCTTCCTGCAGCCACTCTGGTTCAGAAACTCTCCTGCATGGACAGTGCTACATATGTGGAGAGGACATATCCCAGAGACACACACAGAGGACATGAAACACAGAAAAGGCTTCCAGCAGCATCCACAGTCAGGCTTCACACCAGACACAGGCACAGATAGCTACCTCCCTTCCTCCCCTTGGGCTGTCAGAGGCAGAAGTTCACTAGTGCAGCACACACACCATAATCCCTAGGTTCACAAGGACATGCACATTCGTGGATGCCCCAAAACAGTTAAGAGAAGATTTAACAAGAAATATTTAAGAAGATAGGATAGACTGAGGTGATCAGGTGTGGAGCTCAGCCAGACAAGTGTGCTGACTGACCTTGTTTTACATGGGACCAATGTCTTTTTTATCTGAGATCCCCCTAGTTATCAGCTGCAAAATACAGGTTGCTATTCCTGAAAGTGGCACCTGAAATTTCTTCATAGACCACAGATGAATGTAAATGGCAAGGTTTGCATCTTGACATTGTCTCCACACCTCCTTTGTAAGATCTGTGTGTCTCACTGCCTCGCTTATCTTTTTCTGTCAGGTTTGTGTCTCTGTATATTCTTGTTTACAGCTTTCTCCTTCTCTTATTACCCCTTGTTGCAGTGAAAAAGGTCCTTGACCAGATACACTTAAAGGAAGAACAGGTACTCTCATTCCTCATACCTTTACAAAAGACTTTTGGATAATGGAACATAAACTCCCTAATAATAAAGTATTTCTATAAAAGCACAGTTGATTTACAGTGATTTACATACATTTGTAATTTTATTCAGTTTATTCATTGAATTTACCTACATTGATGGCAGAAAAATCTAACACATCTGCACTAGTTAGGCTTCTGTTTTCAGGAATATGGCGAAGTATTTATAAGATCACTCCTGAATTTAAGAGCTTTTTTACTCTTATAAATATTTATAGTCCAATTATGAATACGTCTTGCTCACATTTGAAGAAAATATCACACAGTGACTCTCTTTGTATTTGTATAAGCATTTCTTTTAAATACTATCTTTGTCCTTGATATTTTATGTCACCTTTTTTCTTCCTCTCCTTTGACAGATGAATTATGAAGCACAACATATCAGAGTGAAAAATGCAAAACAATTTAATATTCATCAACAAAACTATATTCCAGAGCCTTCTTAAGTTATTTCTCTCACTTCACCATTAATTACAAAAATTAGTGTCTAGCCACATTACAGTAAGGAGTTGTGATTATGACTTCCATAGTCATATTCAAAGTCGCTTTAATAATTCAAGTAGTATAGCCACAGACACAGTGAGCCCTGAATATGTCCTTCATTTTCCTCCTTCCCTTACATAATCACAGAATCAAAGAATGTTAGAGGGTAGAAGGGACCTTTGGAGATCCTCTAGTCCGATCCTCCTGCCAAAGCAGGTTCACATAGAGCACACTGGACAGGTATGCATCCAGGAGGGTTTTGAATATCTCCAGAGAAGGAGATATTCACTTGCCCTTGTTAAATTTCATTAGGTTCCTCTCTGCCCATCTCTCTAGCCTGCCTAGGTCCCATTGAATGGAAGGACAGCTTTCTGTGCCAGCCATGAGTGCCAGACACTCCTCCCAGTTTTGTATCATCAGCAAATTTGCTAAGGGTACATTCTCTCCACTCATCCAGGTCATTGATGAATATGTTGAACAAGACTGGACCCAGTACTGACCCCTGGGTAACACCACTAGTTCCAGCTCTCTAACCAGACTCTGTACAACTCATCAGTTCTCTGAGCTCTGCCATTCAAGCCAGTTCTCAATCCACCTCACTCATCTAACCCACACTTCCTAAGCTTACCTATGAGGATATTATGGGAGACATACTTCTCTCCCTTCTTTCTGCCAAAAATGATGGATGAGATTGAGTTTTACTAATTTAGGGATCTAAGTCAGAAACCTAATCCTGACTTTATCAAGTTTTACTCTACTTTGTCCTTTTACAGGCATCAGAAACAAAAAAGCATCTTTACTAACTGATTTATCTCACTGCAAAATAAACGTCTGTGATGAAACACTTTCAGAAGGTACTTAGTTCTCTCTATCTAGTTATTACAGTTATTATCTCAAAATAATGCAGTTAAATACTTTAAGGCCTTTCAATACTTACTATCGGAACTATGGTAGTCATGCTCAGGGTAGATAGATTAAAAACAGGTTCCCATGTTTGAACTACAACCAAGTCTTCATCTACAGAGTATACACAATTGAAAAAGGAAAAGAAAGTCTTTAAACCTGTGTATTTTAAATTGTATTGGATTTTTACTTAAGTAAGTGTGTTTATTAGCAACACTTGTGTAAAATTTCTGTGCAAGAATATCATAGACTACAAGTAATTATGAGATTACTGTTCTTTGATGCTAATATTATCTACACCTCATTCTCTACTTGTGATTTAAGGTGAGGCTGATGGGCTGAGTCATGTGAAGTTGTTTAGCTTTTTGACTTTGGAGTAATATTGTGTATGTCAAGTTTTCAAAAAACCACATAATTAACAAAAAAAATCACAAGATCTTTAAAAAGGCAAGCTTTTCATAAAGATTTACTTTCCCAAAGCAAGCAAAAAATAACCCCCCACACGAAACAACCCACAAAATTAATTATAATATGGATCTTAAAATTAAAATATCTAATATTTTATGGTTTCTGCATTTAGCTTCAATAACTGCCAAGTGGAATTGCTTTCTGTGTGTAATTGGGTTTGAAATGTCATTCTAGTATTTCAAGGAGAGTTTTTGGTCTCACTTTGCAAGCAAAATATCTATCTAGATCTTCATTTTTAATAAAAAAAAAAAAAAAAAAAAAGAAAAAATTAGGTTAATTTGGATTGTCTTAGTGTAGGATTTAGTCCATGTCTGAGTACCTAAAGATCCCTATCAAGATCTGGTTCGTATTGATCTAAATATTATAGAAATCACAATAATTTTGTTCCTTTAATGCTGTCATCTTGCAACATACTGTTTACATACAAATATTCTCATAAATTGCTCTCATTGGTCCCTTTGCAAAAGAAGTAAACAAGTATTAGTTATAGAATATATACATAATGTTTTTATAGTCTTCCACAGCATTTCTTCCTTCTGGTTTACACAGAAGAATGGATGAAGCCAGTAAGATCTACAGGGCTGTACTTTGCTTCTTCCTGCTGGCTTGTAAGTGGTAAAGAATTTGTTACCCATATAATGCTATATCAGGGAAATGCCTTTTTTAAGATCTATTTTTAAGAACTAATTATGTGAGAACATTGAGCTACTACTGTAGAAATGTAGCTCATGCTGCAAGAAAAAGTAATGAGAAACAGAGTTTATAACACTACCTAATTTATCTTACTCAGTTTTTGAAAATTGCAAGCGTAGTAGATTGCAGAATGGTTTTTGGGGTCATTTTAACTTGCTGACTATCATTGACTGTCAATTCATCCTTTTTCAAGTTTGTTCACATAGATTTGTCAATTTTGAAAGAAACCATAACATCACTGGTTTTGGCATCTGCTACAGTATCATTCAAAATAGCCGTTTTGAAGGAAAAATGCTGCATGTGGAGGTATCGATCAGGTCTATTACAAAGCAATTCTGTAATTTTTACAATATTGGAATCAAAATTCAATTTGTTGATTATTTAATCTTCACTAAAGAAATTTTGCTTGCTAACAAATCCTATTAATCCAGAAAAAGAATATTTTTTTTTCCAAAAAGACCTGTGAAATTTAATCCTAATTTGTCCCTTTTTCCAGTGGCTGACTTAGTCCTGATTAGTTAACTATAATACAAATACTAAAAATACAAAAGAAAATCCCTTGTTTAATTTTGAAAGCTGTAATTAGCCAGGGTGGAAATATTCATAAATATATGTTTCCATTTTTTTTCAGGAAGAATTTTTGCAATTTAGAGGGGAAATGTCATTTAAGTTAGTTAACTGACATTAAGTTTCTCCCCCGACATGCAGTTTATTGCACTTTCCTTAAAAATGCAAATAGCAGTTGATCATCTACTTATCTGCATTTCCGCAACCTTTTATCTCTTAGCAATGAAAAAAGATTTTTCTTTGTTTGTCCAAAGTGAGTGATAATCATAAATCTCCAAAATACAAGTTTACACAGTATTTTAACGGTCACCAGCATTTAAGGCACATTGTGCTCCATGAGGCCGTTTTCCATTTTCAAGCATGTGAAATTTGTCTACAGACCATATATTTATAGTATTTTAAGTTTAACCCACATGGGAGGTGATTTTCCAATGCTAACAAAATCTTTTGGTTCCAATAGCATACTCAATATTAGAAAAAGATCAGCAAATAATCATTTACTTCAGTGAGACACGAGGGAAAAAGTCCATTTGGCTGGTAAATTACATCACCTTTACTAATTATATCAAGCCATTGCTTCCAAAATTTTCTGAACAAAGGAATATATACTGTTCCTTGTTATCCCAACACTGTCCTTATCTTTTGGTGTAAGGAAAATAAACAGTGTGCTATTTTTTGATGTTAGGAATCCAAAGATGTTACCTATGTAAAGAAGCTGTTAGGAACAAATAAGCTTGATCATAGGAGTTTTGAAGCAAGACTGGGAGTTCAACGCATTTATAAAACTAAGCAAGGCATCTAAGTTAGGAAAAAGTGTGTTTGGTTTATTAATAAGTTTTTTAACACTTTCTTTACATGAGCAGAGCATGATTCTGACTTGTTAGGGCTTTTTTTTTTTTTTTTATCACTGCTTCTTTTAAATGTTGATAGGAATAATAAGAAATTGTATCATTGGCTCCTGATTTCATCGCTTCCAGAAGGCCAAAACTGCTGCCCAGAATTTGTCTTCAATGATAGTATGTGTGTGCATAAAAAGGATAACTCTATGATTTCAAGTAAAAGAACCTATTTTTAGGTTACTTCTAAGCTCTATTCAAATTCCAACTTGCTATTGGATGGTTCCATTCTATTTAACTCTATGACAAAAACCTCTACCAAAGGTCATTATGGTTAAGAACATATTGAATATTGTTTGCAGAGGGGTTAGACTAGATGATCTCCGGAGGTCCCTTCCAAGCCCATATGATTCTATGATTCTCCACACAACACAGTGAGGATGTGCAGATGAGTCTGCTGGTGGGTTTCTGGGGTTATTTTTGTTAGCATTTCCTGTACTTGAGGGTGCTACTTTATAAAGAACCAAAAGCCTGGAACTTTTCCTATATCGCCCAAAACCAGGTTTAAAAAGGTTACTAAACTCTACTTTAGTAGTCATATTGTAGTCATATTTAGTAGTCATATTTAATTTTGCAATTTTAAATTTAAAATCTTTTTCCTAACCTAACTTAAATAACAACTAAGAAACTAAGGAGGACTGATACCTCCAATCAATACTGTAGTTAATATAACTATAAGAATATACCTCAGTGGCATTTATAGCGGAGATTAATTTGTAAAAACAGTTTACTTCTAAAGTTGGAAACTAAAATCATGGTACTAAAAAGAAAAATAATATGCAAAGTTTCATAAAAATCAAAGGCTAAGAATGATACACAACTATTTATAACGGAACCAAAGAACCACAGAATATCTATAGTTGGAAGGGACCTTTGACATCATTAAGCCCAACCACAAAAAAAAAACCACCAGCCACCATGAAACAAAACAAAACAACGCCCTCCCCAAAAAAAAACCACCACCACACACACCCACACCACACACACCCACAGACAGACAAAACCCAACAATCTCAGGCATTAGAACATGCCCTGAAGTGCCATGTCTACACATTTCTTAAATATCTCCAGGGATGGTGACTCCACCACCTCCCTGGGCAGGTTGTTCCAATGCCTAGCCATGCTCTCAGTAAAGTAATTCTTCCTAATATCTAATCTAAACATTCCCTGCTGCAACTTTAGACCATTTATTCTGGTCCTGTCATTTTTCCTTCAGGAGAACAGGCCAACACCCATCTCCCTGCAACCTCCTTTTAGGTAGTTGTAGAGGTCAATGAGGTCCCCCCTCAGCCTCCTCTTCTCCAAACTAAACATGCCTAGTTCCCTCAGCCTCTCCTCATACGACTTTTTCCCTTGACCCTTCACCATCTTGGTGCCTCTCCTCTGGACATGCTCCAGCAGCTCAGTGTCCTTCCTGTAGTGAGGGTCCAAGAACTGAACACAGTACTCGATGTGAGGCCTCACCAGTGCCAAGTACAGAAGCACAATGACTTCCCTACTTCTGTTGGCCACACTGTTCCTGATACAGGGACAGGATGCTGTTGACCTTCTTTGTCACCTGGGCACACTGTTAGCTCAAGTTAAGCCGGCTATCCACCAACGGCCCCAGGTCCTTTTCTGACAGGCAACTTTCCAAGCTTGTAGCATTGCCTGGGGTTGATGTGACCAAAATGCAGGACCTGGCACTTGGCCTTATTAA
>BJBW01016227.1:0-12170 GCA_004320125.1 Scolopax mira
CTCTTTCCTATGCAGCCCAGGATCCCATTGGCCCTCTTGCCAACAAGGGGACATTGCTGGCTCATGGCAAGTCCTACCAGGACTCACAGATCCTTCTCCTCAGTAGTGCTTCCCAGAAGATCCACCCCTAACCTGTATTGGTGCCTGGGGTTCTTCCTCCCCAGGTGCAGGACCCTACATTTGTCCTTGTTGAACCTCATTAGGTTCTTCTCTGCCCAGCTCTCCAGCCTGTTCAGGTTGTACTGGATGGCAGTGCAGCCCTCTGCAGTGTCAGCCAGCCCTCCTAATTTGGTATCATTGGCAAACTTGCTGAGGATACACTCTGTCCCCTCATCCAGGTCATTTATGAATATGTTGAACAGGACTGGGCCGAGTATTGACCTCTGAGGGACACCATTGGTCACAGGCTTCCAACGTGACCCCACTCCATTAATTAGAACCCTCTGAGTCCTGTCACACATCCAGGACTCAGTCCACCTCGCTACCCCCTCATCTATCCCACGCTTCCTTAATTTTCTAATGAGGATATTATGAGAGACAGTGTCAAAAGCCTTGCTGAAGTCAAGGTAGATGACATCTGCAGCTCTCCCTTCATCTAACCAGCCAGTTACAACATCATAGAAGGCTCTTACATTAGTCAAGCATGATTTACCCTTGGTAAATCCGTGTTGACCAATAACGATAACCTCTCATCATCTTCCTAGCCCCTCCTCTGGACCTGCTCCAGCAGGTCCACGTCCTTCTTGTGCTGAGGGCTCCAGAGCCGGACGCCCCACTCACTCCATAGGAGCCTTCCGCGCTCCAATAACGGCTCCGATCCCCGCGGCACGTCCCGGGCGCGCAGGGTCGGGGCTCGGGAGGGCCGCCAGCGACGCAACCCCACCACCCAGGGCCTGTAATTGGGCACCCCCTGTGCTGACACCCTACAGACAGACACCCCAGAGCGCGCGCGCGCGCGCATTCACCCGCGCGCATTCACCCACCCCCGCCGCCGCCTCACCCTGCTAGCCATAGCTCTCAGCTGCCGCTGCCCCCGGCAGAAGGGGATCGTAACCTCCGCTCCTTCCGCCTCTTCCGCCCCTTCCGCCCCTTCCGCCCCTTCACGCCCCTTCCGCCCCTTCCGCCCCTTCACGCCCCCGTGCGCGCTGCCTCGCTCGCGCCCCCCTCAGGCCTGCGGTGCGGTGAAGGGGCGGTCGCCACAAGATGGGGTGGTGTTGTTTCTTCTTTTTTCCCAGAGCAGTTTCTCTCTCCCTGCAGGAGAGGAAGGGTTTGCATGGGACCTGCCGACCCATGGCGGTGAAAGGTGGGGTGCAGAGTTCCGTGCCGGGGTTTGGCAGGAGAGGAAGTGCTGGTGCTTGGGGGGGTGCAGGGTGGAACCCCACCAAGAAATAGGAGTTTTCATTCTCCAGTGAGGTGCTCAGCAAATACCGGAGTCAGGCAGCAGTACCACCATATAATAACACAACGTAAGCAACTCTAGCTTTTAACATTTTAAAAAAACCCAGACAAGCTCATAACACATAAGAATATATCTAATTAAATCTGTAGGCCAAGGAAGGCCAACACTGAGCTGGAAGGTAATTTGGGGCAGTGAGAGGGCAGTATAGGTTTTACATGTAGTAAGAGGTGTTGAGAAGGAGTGAGGGGGTGAGTGATGAGGCTGGCTGGCCCACTGCCTTCCTGAAGCTGTCGTAGAGTGGTTCAGGTTGGAAGGGACTTTAAAGATGACCTAGTTCCAACCCCCCTGCCCTGGGCAGGGACCTCTCTCACTAGACCAGGCTGCTCAAAGCCCCATCCAGCCTGGCCTTGGAACACTTCCCACTAGTTACTTAGGTTTGTATTTGCCAGCTACTAAAACCTTGTTGCTGAAATCAAAGCAGGCCTTGTCCATTGCCTTGGTTAAATTCAGCTCTGCCACCCTCTGCTGTGAATTTCATGCTCTTAATCACCCTTGGTTTGTCAGTGCTTCCAAAAAGACTCAAAACATTTTTTTTGTTTAGTTAAACTCTGCAGATGCTCAGCTTTATATTAGTATCTAACATTCTGGAAGGTGCAGGTACTGACTGTGGTAGACAAACGCATAAATGCATAAGTCATTAACTCCTTAATATTCATTGCCTAGTTTCAGAGATAAAAGTAGTTGGGATTTTATTTTTTTTCATTTTTCCTTCTAGTGCAGTTTTGTCATTCTGTCTCCAGTGTTGCTGTGTACTATTGGAAGCCCTCGGAATGGTAAGTGGTTTTGCAACTTTCTTTATATTATCAGACCCTCAGTTTACCATGCTGTGGTCTTGACTGAACTGTCTGTGTTTTGTCATGCATCTTTTGGGTTTATATAGGAAAATTCTGTAGGTGAGGACTTCCAGTGCTACTGTGTTTTTTATATTGGGTTGATTTTGGTGGTGGTCTAGCAGATGCTATGTGCTAAGCAGGAGCATCAGTTTGGATTGAGAAAATAGAAAGGATTAGAAGCGCTGTGAGCATATGTGAGAGAGGCTCAGGGATCTTCCTCCCTGGTTTTTTTGGTAAATTGTGCCCATCTTGGAGGCATTATGTACCTTAGTTTGACTCTGAAGTAAGAGAAGATGTAGAGCAAGAATCTTGTCATTTTGTTAGCCAGTATATGCTGAAAGAAGCCAGGGTGCTCGTCCCAGGGCAGCCTGAGTGCCAAGGGCAGAAGCTGTACCTGTGCCAGCACCAGAAGTAGGATGTGATGTTTGGGTGCTGTAACTGCTGGCTGCAGCCTCACACACTGGAGAACAGAGTGGCAAGGCACAGGGAGGCAGGAGGGGACTCTTGACAATGCTTACCCACAGGTGAAACTGAAATGCATTCATGCAAACATTGCCTGGTGTCTTTTCCACAAACAGAAATGGTGCTAGATTGACTCAGAGGTTAATTTTTCTCATATTAATACAATTTCCTAGGTAAAACCAGTGTCATTTTAAGTAGTATTGATAGATATATTTAATTAGAATAACGCCATTAAACCTGGAATAACCTGTGGACAGATTTCAGCTCAAGATGCTTGAGTACAACAGTCTTTTTTGGGGTATTGCTCTCGAAACCATCCTTTTGAATTCTGATTTAAACTTTCCTACATTTTCCTATGAAATACTGGAGGATAGTACTTGCATAGTGTTAAAAAAAATCAGCATAGATTTATTTTTGTAAGGTACAAATGTAGCTAGTTGAAAAATGGAAACATTTAAAAAGTTCAGAGCTGTTTGATGTTCCTTTGTATACTTCTTGGTTAATTAAAATATTCTGGTTTTGTAAATACAAATATAAATTTAAAATATTACCCAGTATCTTGAGAAATGGTTGGTTCCAAAGGGAAAACTTTAGTAATAATTTCACTAATTAATCCTATAATAATACTAAAGTATACTAAAGTAAAATAACTTTTCAAAACAGAGGCCCATGTTAAATAGATGTAATTAAAATAAGCATGAAAGTGACCATGACAGTTTTGCAGTAGAGACATATGAGAATAGGTTACTGAAAGGTTTTTAATATTTTAGATATGGAGGTAAGTCATTTGCGGAGGTTTGTGATTAAATATTCTCAAGTATTTGCTTTCACTGAAAATCAAATAAAACCCCAAAAGCTAATCTTTTCTGTCCGGAGTCTAAGAGGTTAGTATTAAACTAACTGTGCAAGGTAAATTTTACAGATAGAAGTTGGGGAAGGGTTATGCTAGCACCTCCTTGCTTGTACTTGACAGTAGTTTCTTCTGGTATGTATAAATGTCTTTGCTAGTCTTCAAAACATAATTATTTGGTCAGCTGTGGAATCAGTGGTGTTTTAGGAACCAAGCAGAGGTGAGGAGCTCTCTAATTATCTGCTGAAATTTGAAGTCCCGCCCAGTTAGCTGATCATCATCAAAGGGGCAGGAGAAGTTCAGTGGTGGGCTTGCTAGTGTTAGGTTTACGTTAGGTTGGACTTAATGATCTTGATGGTCCCTTACAACCTAGATGATTCTATGATTCTACGTTGAGAAGCTGGTGGGGCGTATGCAGAGAAAGCAGTGACAGGTAACCCCGGGGTGGCACTGCTGGCATGACAGAACTTGTCACTGCACGGAAGTACTCGCACAATTTTTCGGGTAGTAACAGTTCAGAATAATGGGTACAGTTACAGTTGTCTGTAGAGGCAGAGTGATTATATTCCAATCAAATTTTGTTTCATCTAGGTTTAGGTTATTTTTTCAAAAATGAAAAATAACGTTTCTGTTCAATTATCAAAACCTATAAGTAATATGTGATGGCACGGTACCTGGGTGATTTCAGTTAGAACAACTGCCACCTCTGGAGAAACCCATTTGCCTTGGAAGTGTTCATGCAATCAGTGATTGTTGATAGAAAAGCTGCCTCTGCTTCTGCTGATAGCTAGATGGTTGGTAGGTTTCTCTTTGTTCTTGGCTTTGTAAAACTTTAATCACACAGCAAATACAGAAGGAAGGAGAGGAAATTAGGCGAAATAAGTACAGGCTTAATATATTTCCATTCTGAACTCACAGGTATGATCAAAAACCTTCACTGTGACATGTGTGCCCCAGAGATGTGTCATCCTTTGTCATTGTTGAGACAGACACGACACACACACAATTTCATAAGCAAAAACCCAAAAGACCCAACTTTATTGTTTTAACAATTTCTTTTTATATATTTCTTAAGAATATATGTATATATTCTTAACCATATATATAACCATATATAATTGGTCAAAGACCAGCAGTTCATGATTGGATGACTTTTTCTCTCTTTATTCTCTGCTGTAACTTCGGTAAACTTCCTCTGCTGGCAGTCTGACAGCTCCTTGGTCTTGTTGACTCCCTTCTTCTTCGGACTCTCTGGCCTCTTCAAGGATACAGTGGTATCTGCTCAAGGCCAATGTTAAGCTTGCATTCTGATCTCTCGGACCAGCTGAGGTTTCCCACAATCCTTTACAGCTGCCTAGGCAGAGTAGGATCAATGGAGCGATGCATGGAACAGCAGCAGCTCTCTATATGAGTGTTGTGCACCAAATGGTGTACCTGAGGGGCTGGACAGATTTTGTACATTAAACGCTCTATTTGAATGTAAGATGCAATTGCAATAAATCTGAGTCTATTCCTTTGCTGCTATAGGAACTGTATCACGTAGCCTTTATCATAAACCTGTCATAGGGATAATTTGATCTGTTTAGTCACCTTTTAATTACTAGGCTACTTTTCACTGATTATTCCTGTGCAAACAATGCCAGTTAATAGTAAGGCTGAGACTAGAATCTGGCATTATAGGAAAAGAATAATGTTTCAGTAAAATGTTGTGGTTCATAGTATTTCCAGAGTAATTGAACAATGTACTTGCAGTGTGAGTTTCTATTTATTTCCCCTGGATTCACTACAAATACTGGATGCTAAAGTTCCTAAATAAAAACTAATGGAAACGACTATTTCTTAGGTTTGAAAAGGCTTGCTGTCCTTTTTTTCACTGGGTTCAACAAGGGGAAGTGCAAACTCCTGCACCTGGGGAAGAAGACCCCTATGCACCAGTACATGCTGGGGGCCACCCAGTTGGAAAGCATCTTTGTAGAAAAAGACCTGAGTGTCCTGTGGACACCAAGTTGACCATGAGCCAGCACTGTGCCCTTGTGGCAAAGGCGGCTAATGGTGTCCTTGGCTGCATTAGACAAAGTATTGCCAGCAGGTTGAGGGAGGTGATCCTTCCTCTCTATTTAGCACTGGTGAGGCCATGGCTGGAGTTCTGGGTCCAGTCCTGGGCTCCTCAGTACAAAAGGGACTTGGACATAGTGGAGAGAGTCCAGCAAAGGTTCTCCCTCCTGTGAGGAAAGGTTGAGAGAGCTGGGACTGTTCATCACAGCAAAAAGATGGCTCAGGGGAACCTCATCCATGTGTACAAATACCTGGAGGGAATGTGCAAAGAGGAAGGAGCCAGACTCTTTTCACTGGTGCCCAGTGACAGGACCAGAAGCAACGGGCACAAACTGAAACACAGGAGGGCCCATATGAATGTGATCTCATTAGAACTGTACCTGCATTCCTGTCAGGAGCTACAACATGAGCCATCCACGCACAGTATAGATAACTTTGATATAATTTGCTTTGGTTTCCATACTAACATTGTTATTCATGCTGCCCAGTAGTGCCACTGGTAAATATGGGATTATTTTCTGTTTCTGGAAGATGGATTTCTTCCAGTTCACTTGTAGCATGAAACCTGTGGTTCCAGGCAGGCCTGACAAGTTGTGTATTTCCTAATAGGCATGGAAAAGGGATTCTACAGCCTGTTTTACAGCGGAAAAATGTGTTCTATACAAATAAAATGTAAATGATGCTACTGAGACCTGTACTTGTTCTAGCAGCCAGTTCCAAGGATTTCCATTATAAAATAGACAAGGTGGCTGTTTTTGTGGTACTTTTCTATAAATAACTTCTGTGAAACAGAGATACTGTGTACGCATATAGTTGTGGACTTCTTGCTTATGACTTGGATGCCCCAAGCAGGCTTTTCTTCTCTTGTAGGAAGCTCTGAACTAGGAGCTTTCACAGAGATGCTCAAGGCAAAGTTTTGAGGATGTCTTGACTCTGATGTGGTGAGTAGTCCCTACCTCTGAAGGCAAAGCAGGAGGAAGGGGGATAGAGCTGCTAAAAGTTCGTATTAAGACGGAAAAGACAGGGTCAGACAGCAGTGCCATGAGGCATGGGAGGCATGTTGACACTGGAAGAGCTAAACTCCACGCAGATAATGGAGTTTAAACTTCATTAAGCTTAATGGACTATAAATTCCATTAAGCTTTCTCGACCAGATATTGCTTCTGACACAGGATTTTACTGTGGAAGGGTGTTTTCTACACATGCACATGGATATAAATGACTTGCATTCTGGCTCTGTGCAGTGTACCCATAGCCAGGCGTGTTTCCAAATCTGACCATGAAGTAGTTAATTGGTTCCAGCCAATGTTTCCATCACAGTGTATGATCATGCAATATCAAGATATGCTTTCCACAAACTTAAATATATAAATGCATATATAAATATATAAATACAATATATATGTACTATATATGTACATATATATATATAAAAATATATCCATGCTGCAATTCACCGAAGTCTCTACTAGCTGCTTAGCGTCAACATAGTTCTGATAAATAACTTGCCAATCCAAATAGGCATTTTTTTCCTTTTCTTTAATAGACTGTTGGTTTATAAAACATGGCAATATGGCAGGTTGATTATTTGATCTAAGATTTCTAGGCTTCTAGGAGGAAGTCATTATTTCATCTTTTCATCTGCACAGAGATATTCGGATGCCCTGTCCTTTCATGTAAGGAATTTTCTTTCTTTCTTCATTTGCTTATTATCACCCTCCAGTTTCAGGGAAAAATACTATGCATAGAGAGCAGTAGTTTTAAAATCCTTGGTTATGCTAGAGGGATTGGAAATTCAGTAACAAGATTTCTAGATGATATCCAGAACACCAAATTCTTGTTGAGCAATCTGCAGTACTCTAGTCATTAAGCTGTGGCTGAGCAACAGATTCCCTGAGAAGAGGCTGACAATCTGCACATTACTGTAGAACAGGCATACAATGTGATGGGTGTTGTCTGCAATTAAGGGGGTTTTTTCCAAGTCTCATCATTACCTGCAAGCTCCTGGCTGTCCCCATGGCAGCTATGACTGAAGTCTTTCAGGAGAAATAACTGTTTGAATGCTCCACTGTCCAATTTGTATTGAATCTTTTGCCATTTATCACGTGGCAAAAGATTTCCAATTCATGGCAGTCCAGTGAATTGGAAATTAAACGTTGGCAAGAAGCTCACCTAATTAAAAAAAGTACCGAGTGAGACACAATGACCAATTTTCTCTAGCTGCTGAGCTGCTTTGGTGACATCTGGGGTTTTTTGCTGAGGGACTTTGTGATTGCAGCAAAGTATAAGTTTATGCTAGAAAATTTTACCTTTTAGTATACCTAATGACTGGGATAATTTCCATCAAGACTAGCAGTGACATCCTTCTTGGATCAGGAACCAATCGAATGCTGTATTATGCAGAACTCAACTCTTTAGCTGTTGAACAAAATGATAGATCTACTAATATTAATATTTTTAAAATATTGAAAGACATCTGTTAACATTAGGATGCAAAAAAGATTAGTCCTGATCAGAAAAAAATACAGCATGCACGAATCAGGATGGGCATTACTCTGTATGGTCATGCTTAGGACACCCATCTCTACAGTTGATTCGCCTGTCCTTCATGCCTGTTGCCCTGTCAGTTCATTCACCAAATTTGGTGGAGCAAAGATGTGTTTCTTCTCTAGGATTAGCTGCTTTTGTGTGCTTTGCAAATCTTCAGTCCACTTTGAAAGTGAACTGATGTTTAAGCGCTTAGCTGAAAACAAAAATATTGTTCAGAAGCTGTTCAGAAACATAAACTTTACAAAGCTTTTGAGCCTTATTTTAGTTGAGTTTGATTAGCATTCAATTTTTCTATGTTGTGCAAGGGTTGGAGAGCAATTCCAGAGCACAAATATTATATGGCTGATATCCCATATGGTTGCTAGTCTTTGAAGTTTCAAACAACAAATTTTACAAATACTGTCACAGATAATGAAATCATCAGTTGCTTCTTTCATATATTTTCCATACATATGGAAATTTCCATACATATTTACATGCCATACATATGGCTTATGTTTTCAATTTCACACTTAAGGACATAAATGTGAACAGTGCTACATGCACTGGAATTTTGTGCCTCTTAAGACATGTCCAGTCTATGTTGTTGAGCTTATAGCCTACAAAATGGTTGTGAAAAGGTCTTTCAAATGTGTAATATTATTTATCCTTTAAACATCTATGTGATGCTCTCCTCCATCAAACTTGCAAACCCAACGCTGATGTGATGACAACATAGCTTTCAGAATTGCTGACTGCCCTGCTTGCAGTTGTGAAGTGTTATGGGTATCTCTGCATCTCTGGGTATCTGGCATCTCTGCAAAACATTGGGAATGTATGTGAATATGGGGGTGAATTGATACCGAGATCCTGTTGCTGTGCAGCTTTGCGTGTACCTTAAGAAAGGAGGATGTTTGGGTTTTTCTTATCTAATTAATAGAGGGAAAATAAAATAAAACTTGTATGTCAGTAGACATGTATTTAATCATTACTTTTAATCATTACTTTTTAATGACAGATACTGGGTATCTCTGTTCAACAATATTTCATATATTGACTTGCTATATGTGTTCACATATCGGACAGTTTTTAATAACTGATCTGTTAGGTCAGATGTTTGTACAGATAGACACAGTCCTCAAGGTCTTTGTCTTCATCTTGGTAGCCAGTGTTCTTGCCCCCTTTATGTATTATGTTTTTTCCTGTCTTTAACCAAGTTGTGGAAACATGGAAGAATATTTGACAGAAATAATTTTATGATTCATACTCTGAAATGCACTTACAAGGGCTAAGTACAAATCTTATCTTTCCCCCTGCCTACCATAGTTCAAACCCTTCAATATTTTTTAATCAAAAGGCAAAGGCAGACATTAGTGCCTTTATTAATGTCTTAGTGCTAAATTTTTGTCCTCATGTAACTGGGCACCAGTTTGAGAGACAATCTTTGCATATCTACTATGAAGATCAAACTAGATCATATCCTAGCAGGTTTGGCTTTGCATTTGTTAGCAAGATTGGTAATTCATTATTCCTTAAGGTCCTCTGTTGCTTGAATTTCCATTAGGACAAAAGTACTGTATGCATCATACAAAAAAAGAAGTGGGAGGAGGCAAATGAGATAAGGAGAGTTAGATCCACCCTGACATCTTAGATACAACAAAAGTATAGATAAAGGTCTATTAAACATGTACAATTGATTCTATTCCCCCTAGTGAAGGGGAATGGCTGAGAGAAAAATGTCTTAAAACGTTTTAACATTTAATGTTAAAACATTAGAACAGGAATCTTGTAGCAATTGCTAATTTTGAGTTCATGTTATCATAGAATGGTAGAATAACTCAAGTTGGAAGGGACCCGTAAGGATCATATCCTTGCATTTCCTTTCGTGCGCAGAAAAATTTAGTTACCAGACTGGTTGTGATCCTGGCAGCTTCTATAGAATTGTACTCCTGCAATGTAAGGAGGAATTTTACTTTTTACTTTCTGGAAGTGTAGGTTTAGTACCTCTAGAACTCACATTTACACATCATGAGAAAAAAATGCATTGGTAATTTATTTTCTTGCTTCCAATCTGTAAATTTCTCTGAGAAATTTAAAAGCAAAATCAGGAGATAAGCCATCAGACTGGGCTCAGGAGGCCAAAGGATATAAAGAGGACAAATATAAATTGAAGAAGCAAAAATTAGGAGGGAATAGGACAGAGTAATGTGATAAGAAAACTTAATGTTTACATAAAAGGGGGGGGAGTGGCAGGTTTTACCTGAGGATAACCTCATGTAGCAAAACATGTTTTGGTCCTGCGAGTGAGAGGAGAGAACAGCAGCAGCAGCAGCTGTCATTTCCCTGCCGTTATTATGGTTGAGGTTGAAGCATTCAACCAGCTGAAACAGGGGCAGAGGTTCATGGGTGGAAGTGTGTACGGAGGGTGAAGGTGAGAAGCAGCAGCAGAGGAGGGGGCAAAGGCAGTTGCTCACTGCTGCATCAAGGGATGTGATGGAAGGGCCTGTGGTAGAAGCAAAAGCTCCTTCTGGCCCATGGGACCTCTGTTGATTGAGTACACTGCATGGGACGCATTTGACCGAAACCCTTTATTGGTAAAAGCATCTCTTGGAAGAAGCATCCTTATGGCTCTCGGCAGGGCACAGGATCCTTGTCCTTGTTGATATCAATGACAATGATGCAGGAAGCTCCATCTGCCTTGCAGCCCATGACAACAGAAAGGCCAATTCCTCCCAGGCCAAAGATGGCACAGGCGGAGCTTGGTTTTACCTGCAGAACATGGGTCCCTGTGAGTTTCCAGCATGAAGAGGAGGTTTCTGTTGCACGGGGTTGGTGAGGGCATGCGGGTGGCCGTGGGGTGCTTGTGCTGGACATGCCCAAATACCAACCTTGGCAGTGTTGATGGCAGCACCATAGCCTGTGGAAAACCCTCAGCCAAGCAAGCAGACTTTCTCCAGAGGTGCAGCAGCATCTATCTTGGCAACGGCATACTCTGGGACCATGGTGTATTCTGGAAAGGTGCTGACCCACAGGAAGTGGTGGAGCTGCTTCCCTTTGCAAGTGAACCGGCTGGTCTTGTCGGGCAGCAGGTTTTGTGGTTCAGAGAGGCTGTTGGGTGGTGCATGCATTTGTTGTTCATCAAGTAAAAAGTAAAGACCCCGTGGGGCTCTCAGGGTTGTTGACAGGAAGCCAACCCCATCTCAGTATAGGGGAAGAAACAAACTCACTGGCACTTCAGGCAGTAGCTGGATTCAGGATTCAGGCAGAAGCCGCATTCCCCACACTGTGGAAGGCAAAGGGGGATGACTTTGTCACCTGGAAGAACACAATCCCGTATTAGGTGCCTCTCTCTGGGCAGGCCCTGAAGGTGCTGCCTGTTGGAGAGCTGAATCCTGGGTGTGCTTATTTGCGTGTGTGTGTCTGTTACCTGGTTTCACTGAAGTCACTCCTTTTCCTATGCTTTCCACAATCCCAGCTCCTTCATGCCCTGGGATAACTGGGAAATCCACACCAGGAAAGCTGCCTTCCAAAATGTGTTCATCTGTGTGACAGATGCCCGTGGCTACAATCTGTTTGGAGAGGAAGAGCAGGTGAACTTTAGAAAAGGCCATTTTTATTTTGCTGTAAGTAGCACTATGGGGCAGCAGGTGGACTTGGACAACATTGCCCATCTTAGCACCATTATGAATTCTTTCCATCTCCTCCAGACCTCTGTGGAATTTCAGTATTGATTTCTGTAGTGTGTTTGCTATATGAATGGGTGTTTCATAGAATCATATGGGGTTGGAAGGGACCTCTGGAGATCATCTAGTCCAACCCTCTCGCTGGAGCAGGTCTATCTAGAGCACGTTGCACAGGAACTTGTCCAGGCAGGTTTTGAATGTCTCCAGAGAAGGAGACTCCACCACCTCTCAAGGCAGCCTGTTCCAGGGTTCTACCACTCTCATGGTAAAGAAGTTCCTCCTCATGTTTAGGTGGAACT
>BJBW01016229.1:3591-13775 GCA_004320125.1 Scolopax mira
GGGATGGGGCATCCACAGCTTCTCTGGGCAACCTCTTCCAGTGCCTCACCACCCTCACAGCAAAGAATATCTTCCAAATATCTGGTCTAAATCTTCTCTCTTTCACTTTAAAAGTGTTTCCCCTCGTCCTATGGCTCCACTCCCTGACCAAGGCTCCCTCCCCATCTCTCCTGTAGCCCCCTTTATGGCCGGGATGCTGGCGAGGAGCGTATGATGCTCCGGTGGTTCCCATGCTGGGCGGAAGGGAGCGGTTTAAAAACCTGAAAAATCAGAAGCGGGTCCCGGCCATCCCCTTTGCGGGCAGCGAGGCGGGGAGAGAGCAGGCCCTATAGATCTCCATGAGAAGCGCCACCGGCTCGGCGGGGAGAGCTCCGCCTGGGGCTCCCCTCTCTTTGTCAATGGCATCCAGCCCCTGGCCTTGGGAACTGACTGGCGGCAGTTTGCAAATGGATGTGCTTGGCTGGGAGCCGGCCGTTCCCTTTGTCCCCGCGGCGCAGGGGGGCTAATAGGGAAGCCGGAGCGTGTCATCCCCGACTGCCAGAGCTTCCAAGCAGGAACATGACGGGCAACTTTTCAGACAATATCCAACATGAACATTCAAGGCTGAGCCTATTCTTCTTCTAGACACTGGTACTGACTGATTCCACATGCTGTTTTCCAGACTCCGTTGCCGTTAACAAGCTCCGGTCCTGAATATGGACCATCCTCCCAGGGAAAAGTCCCATCGAATTCGAAAGGGTCGAAACCATTTTGGGCCCGTCGGAAGCTGAATGTCTTTGAGCATTGTGTGTAATGCTCTAGACAGAAAGAAACAAAATACCTGTTCAGAGCTTTGTATAACACACACAAATTTATTTCTGTGCGTTTTGCTTACATATTATATAAAAATGATTTGCTCCGCTCCGCTCACATAAAGACTTGGCGTGGGTGTGTGTGCCATTAAACTGTGCTGTGCTGCACCCTGATTTAAGGTGAAATAATTACAAATTGGAGGGTGTTTGAGACGGGAGTGATAATGACAAAGGAAACAGGCACCTTCTCTTCACTCACAGGAAGATCTGCAGCAGGTGGCTCTAGTGAAAAATCCTTTGGAGCTTCCCTTGAACTTCCAGCTTAAGGTGAGAAATTTTGTTTCTCTGGAAGGGATCTTCTGGGATTTGCTAACGTGCAAAGGAAATTAGTAGAGAGACCTTGTTCTTCCCAGATTTAATTCTGGATCCCATTGCTTCCAGGTGGTTAACCTTCAGTGTTGCCCCTACCTGCATTGTCGTGGTCCCTTTTCCAAACCATGGGCTGATGGATCCCATGTCATGAAAGCAAGGCAAATGGAAAGACACAGGTGGGTCAGAGACTTGTATTTAGACTTACATCTAGCCTTCTGATGAGGCCACAACCACCATGGCTGATCTGATCTGATGTTGGTGGTGGAGACTGGACAACATCACCTCCAGGGATCCCTTCCAACCGGCATTGCTTCAGTCCAGGAGTCCATGATACTTGACCTGGTAGATGGATGTTTGCAATAAGCAGCAGATAGTGCTGGTAAATAGCTTGGAAGTTCTGCTGAGTTTGGTGCGTATCACTTCTTGCCTTCTTGCCAAAAGATGAACGTAAAAGCATCCCAGGACAATTTCTAGCTACAAGGCTCGGTCAGCTGGGAGTGCTTTCTCCAGCACTGCCCCTCAGGCTCCTGGAAGGTTCCAGTGGAGACCAGCCTGGATTTTACCATTGCTCCTCTGGAAAAAAGGCTGCAATCTCATATCCTTGTCTGCAAACGCTGTCGGGTGACGGTGAAAGACAGACGTTTTTCAGTGCTGCAGTTACAGCTCTGATTTCTTCTGCCAGAAACACAGTAGTGGTAACATTTGATTTGCAAATCTGGCGTACAGGCATCAGCCTGGTTGAAAACAATCAACAGAAGCCATTTCCTCAGTGCAAGTAAATATATTGACATGTGTTGACAATAAACTGATTTTGCGCTCTTTTGGAAAGGCAGACAGCGCCTCACATGTTTTAACTGCTTAGTTCCTCTAAAGCAGAATGCAGAAAAATATCTTTCACAGGCTAGATAAGGCAGCTTGTCTTTCATATCTTTGGAGCAGTCATGATGTCCTCTAATTACAAGAATATGATTTTTACAGAGTGTTTATGCTGCACTGAGCATGAGAATAATATGTAAAAAAGTATGTATAAAGCATATGTTTTAGGATATGTGATGGAGTTAGGGTTGTTAAATAATAATTTTTATCCTGCTACTTCCAGTTAAACTATATATAAGTATTAGTAAAGGCTTAGAAACCATTTGCTGTCTTTGTTCTGACTCTAATGCTTTTGTTCCTTGCTGAATGATTAACTGGCGTAAATCCACTTCTACTATTGTCAATAATCAAGGAATACATGACTTTGTAATAATTGAGTCCCTCATCCAGTGAGCCCCTAAATCTTGTCTTTAATAAGACCAGCAAATAGTAGTACTAGTAAAAATCATAGATCATAGAATCATCTGGGCCGGAAGGGACCTTCAAAGGTCATCTAGTCCGACCCCCCTGCAGTCACAGGGACACCCCCAACTAGACCAGGTTGCCCAGGTCCTCGTCGAGCCTCACCTTGAATGTCTCCAGGGAAGACATAACTATTTTTATTTTTTTTTTTTTTTTTTGTTATTATTATTATTCCATCTAGTCCTTCTCATTCCTAGATCTCAAACTGAGTCTGTCCACCCAAATGCCCATCTTCATCCGGGATTGCCTTGCTGCCTCGAGGAGTCAAAGGAAGAGCTCCCGACCTTTCTGGCAGATTTAGGAAGCAGACCCCGAGAGAGGGGCTGATGCTTGGCAGGTTTGCTGGTAGAGAACCAGAGAAGAAAAGGCTGCTGGATCCTGCCCAGGTTCTCTGCTGGAGCTTCAGGGGCCGCTGTGGCTCTCCCAGGGGAAGCCAAGCTCCGCTGCTCTAATTGCAGGCTCTTCCACCAGCGTTCACCCGTCAGCCCAAGGTTGTGCCAGCACATCTATATTAAGTGGAAATTGGAACAAACCCCTAAATATAGCCCTTCTGTGTTGTAGGGATGCTGTGCCTTCGAGTTCCCAGCTGCTGAGCTGGAGGGAGTGTAACAGGGATTTTTATGGTGAAACTTCTTTATAGAATTATTTTTGAGACCAGACGAAGCCTGGAAGAAAGTTTGATAGGAAGAGTGTTCGTGTAGGGAAAATGACCTGCCACGACAATGGAGAGAAGCCAGAATCTATCTGAGCCTTAGACTTCAAACAGCCCAAAATCTGGCTGCATCTCCCAAGCTTTGGGGACCTGAACATGTAGGAAACTGATGGGAAGAACTTTAACATTGCAACCAAAGTGCCCCACCTCTGTTTTTGGGGGGTGTTTGAAGAGAAGGGAAGCGGACCAAGAATGCAGTCATGTTTTATCAGCAAACAAGGTATGACCCTGTCTCCAAAGCGATCATAGGGCTGTTTGCTTTGGCACGGATTTTCCAGTAAGTCCCATTTCCTCCCTCCATCTCCCATCAGGGTTCGTAGCTTTGGATTCAGCGAGAGACTCTTACTTCATGGCAGTGTGGGAGTTTCTTCCCTGCTCCAACGAGCGCAGGGGTTCAGTCACCGGAGTGAAACAGATCGGTTTTACCCACTTTCACAGCTCTGTTCTAAAATTTTCTCGATAACCCGGACGCCGTAGCCCTCTCGGTGAAGTTCTCCCTTGTAAACAAGAATGTGATCCCACGACAGTCCTCTGCTGCAGCTGTTCCCGTGCCGGCGAAGGGCTCCCCGTGCTGTGGCTGCTACACTTGAATGCACTTGCTGAGACAAAGACCCACCATCAGCCTCCACTTTGGAAACCAGGGATTTGGTGGCTGCCGTGTCACCGGGGGAGAGAGGCGTTTCAATAAAAACAGTGCCTTAAACACAAGCTCTTCCTCTCCTTCACGAGACCGGTGTTAACAGCCCTTGGGACATCCCCCCCTCCAGAAGGGTGGCGTTCACTTAGCGAAGCCTTCAGAAGGTTGGTTTGGTTTTTTTTCCCCTCATCACTTAAATCAGTGCTGACACAGGCGGTGAAATCTGCACCCATTGTGATTGTATTTCCTCCCCTAGCTGCTAACATCGCCTGGAGAGAGCTGCGGAGGAAACAGACACCCAGCGTGCAGACAGGCTATTTGCTGGAGGCATTAATTTACTAATTAATGAAGTGCCAGCGCAGCTATTTAGCATTGCATTTAGGCTGTGTTTGACTTTAAGTGGGGGCTTCAACCCTTTGACGACAAGGATCGCTGCTTGGGGCTGAGCTGCCACCTGAAATCGTAGCCAGGAATTCTGCATTTTCTGTAACTTCAGGATAAAAAAAATTAAAAAAGGGCATCCCACTTTTGAAAATTCAGATCCACGTTATGTTGGGGGTTTTTATTTTACAAATGAGTTAAGACAGATATCGGTCAGCAGAGCGGAAAATGCCCCCTAATGTCAGTTTTTTTCCCTTATGTTTGTGGTTTGGTTTGGTTTCGTTTTTTCTTTCTCACGTCTGTCAAAATCCACAGGTTTTTTTTCCATTTTTCTTGTCACTACAGACTTAAAACTGAAACAGTAAATGCTTCAGGTTTCAAAAAAGCAGTTCGAGGTAGACATTTTGACTGTGGATTAAAAAAAAAATAAAATCAGTTGATCAAATAAAGAGAAAATCTTAGAGAAATTATGTCTCCTTGAGCAGTTTGCATTTTCTTCTAGTAAAAGCGATGCTGAGAAGGAGATTTTTCTGCAGTAACTTTGTGCCTAAGAATCAGTTCTCATTTGAATTACTTTTTGAAAAAGGAAAAATTCAGCCAGCTCTCATTTCAAGCTGCCTGAGAACAAGTTCCTCACAGAAAGAAAAAAAAAAAAAAGAAGGAAATAAAGTGCCTTTGAAGCACCAAGCTGAGGGATATAATGGCACTTCCAGTCATTTCTAAAGGTCTTCCCCAGAGATTATGCTTTAATTTAGGAGAATTTCACAGGGTGCATTCCCTCTCATCTTCTTGGGCATCTCCTTGAAACTACCCAGTTTATTTTATCTAAAAAATCGCTCTGAAAAGCATAAGGAACTCACCGACAGCATCTTTTCATTGATACAACCCTGACTTGTCCCAGAGAAGTACAGGGCAGCGTGGTTACAGACAGGGCTGGGCTGTAGCAAATGGTTAAAAAATGATAAACAGCACACTTTCCCCTCATGTTTTAATGGAAAATAAATTGATGAAATGCTTAATTTGCCCAGACATATCCCAAGCGTTTGTGCACTATTTTCGCCATTGGAATAATTGGCTTAAATGTTGTGTAACTCACAGAAAAAAAAAACCAGCTAAAAACATTTAAATATTAGAATCATAGAATTGCCTAGGTTGGAAGGGACCTTTAAGATCATCTAGTCCAACCATCAACCTAACTCTGATAAAGAAAAAAAATTAAAAATACAAAAAAACCCCCCACATTACTAAACTGTGTCTATATTTCCCCATGACTCTGCTTTGTTGTGGAACTAAAAATCTCTCCCAGGTTGATGAACTTGGTGTGATAAAGCCAGAGCTCAGCAACCCTTGCAGTCAAAGGGAAATCCCAGTATTTTTTATAAAAAGGACCGTGGCTTTTAATATGAATTGAGTTCCGGTATCGTTTTCTTGGAGCTCACGTTCAACAAAAAACCCCTCTAATAGCATTAGGCTGAATCAGGACTGAGTCAGAATTTAGCATGGGCTTGTTTTGAGAAACGTAAGGGAGGGAGGAAAAAAAAACCCAAACAAAAACCAAAGTCTTGAATTTTCTTAATTTTCTTTTTTTTTTTTTTTTTAATAAGCTCTTAGCTCCCCCAGATGAGAGCGGTGGCTGTTTTGTTTCAGTCCCCTGGGCAGACACATGGAGCATTGCCCACGCTCCCTCTCCCAGGAGGGAAAAGGATCTTTCCCCAGCTCCCTTTCCCTTTTCCCTTTGCTCCCTCGACGCGGGGAAGGTTGCGAGCGACAACCCTTGGCGCGACCGAATTCCTTTGGCCGGCGCAAGAAAAGCAACTAGTTATTTTACCTAGTGCCAGAAGATTGGTAACTATTTATTTACACATTTATTATCCGCTCCGCTCTGAGAATAAAGAATGAGCCTGAACTACAAAAGCTGAGCCCGCATGAAGGCCCATCAGTCTCTCCACACTTCTGCTGTCAACCCTATTATGGAGGAAACATTATTCAAACTGCAGGCTCCAAACTCCCAGGTAACTAGAGACAGCAGGAAGCTCTGTTTGATATCAAGTATATTCTTTATCAACCTTTTTGTTGCGATGGGAAGAAATGATCGAACTTTACTTTCATCTTGCTCTGTCCTCACATCACCCAGTAGGTGAATTGCTTTATTGGTGAGCCTTGGCCAAAAGCTCTTTGATATAGGCTGCCCTTTGCAGCCATAAATTTTCCATCTTTCAGACAAGGTTTGAGACTTTCCCTGTCCTGCTATTCTGCCCCTAAGTGATTAGATGCTCTTTTCAAAATGAAAGATGAGCTCTCGGGGAAACTCTTGGCCCTCTCCTAGGTACCATAAAATAGCCATAATTTGATCTTCCTAGCCCTGATAAAAGTTGTGGGTTTCAGACCAAGGCTCATCACGTGGGGACGGGTTGGTGCTGAGTGTCACACATGGAAGGACAGTGACATCCTCCCTGGTGGCACGGCCAAGCCAAAGAACCAGGGTGTTCTGGGCACTGTTTACTGATGGCCCCGCATTCCAGCTCCCATGGGAGCTCCTCTGACCCACACCAGCCCTCCCACCCTGTTCCTTGTCTGGAACCCACTGGGAGACCTGGATGAACAATTGTGCTGTGTGACGGTCAGTGGCTTTTGAAGTGACCCAGGCAGGGAGTCTGCACCCAAGTGCAGCTGCTGCTACTGTCCTGTGGGATGCAGACGGAGGAGGGCTGGTGGTCCCTGCCATGGGGAGCAGCCAGCAGCCACCATCTGCTGCACACAAGGCTTCGAGGAGCAAGTCACTTAAAACTCATGCTCCAGCAGCAGCCTCCAGGTCTTCAAAGGTGCTGGAGCTCTGTGAGCCTGGACACTTCATCCTCTGCTCCAATCTACCTCTGTAACATGGAGAATATGGCAATCACTTCCTCTTCTGCTGTCTGGAGGTGTCAACTACTGCTCCTCTAGTCAGTTCAGGAGCAATCCCTGCTCATACAGGGTTTTGGACATATGGGTGCCAGGCATTACTGAGGGTTATTTTCCAGGAACAGCAGAGGAAGAACCAGCGAAGAGCTGGCAGCATCCTGCCTTTGCAATCAGATGTCTGTGATTTAATAAGGACAGCTGGGGAATTCTTTATTTATTTCTCTCCTGGAAAAGGCCAACAAAAACGATTTTTCTCTGTCTTGCCAAAATATTTCTTTGACAGCTTTGGAGTTTTCATTAAAAATGAAAACATAAAGTGTTGTTGCTGGAAAACGAAGCTTAAAAGCCTTTCAGATGACAATAATACTAATGTGTGAACATTTCTGCTCAAACAGGAGTTTTGAAAGAAAGTGGTAGGCCAGGCACCAACAGCATTATGCCCCAATCTCTCATGGGCTGGTGAACCCAACGCTTTGGCTTGACATCCAGGCTTCCATGTCATCTCTTTGGGGTTTCACCCTCACGATGACTCAGATGCTTGGTGGTGGCTGGGGACCATAAACACCAGTAAGCGAGTGGGGAGGTCCTGAGTTAGGCTGCTCAGGAGTCCTCTGCTCCAGGACTGGCTGGAGTCCCACCTAAAGGTCTGGATCCCACTGGAGGATCCCACCTAAAGGAGCCCAAAATCTCCTCCTGGTTGCAATGATTGCTACTCCTCCTTGAGGATCTAAATATGGGCAGGGATCAGTGAGCCAGAAATGAAAATGTTCACGCCCTCTTTCAATGATGACACCAAAGAACTAGATGGAGTGGTCAACAAAGGAGTGGACTTGCTGCCTCTGAGTTGCTGAAAGGTTCTCCTGGCATGGGGACGATGCAGATGAGCAATCAGGTTTTATCTGGTGGCGGTGAGGATGCTGAACACCTCTTTAAGTGGTAGAATTCAAGCAGGGATCTGAAATGGTGTAAATTTGCTGAAATATAAACCCCGTGTGCGCAGTTATTTGAAAAGAAAACCCCAAAAACTAACTAAACATGCCCTGACTGCCTATGCTTGAGGTGGATATTGTTTTTAAAAAGAGGGCCAGGTTTTCACCCTATGCAGCCCCTGACAGCTGAAATGCCTGGAGAAGTTGCTCAGCAAATGCCCAGTCTCTCATTCCCTGCCCCTTTGGCCCCTTCTTTCCTCAGCTTCCCTGGAAATGTGGACCGTGCCCTCTGTCCTCCCCATGAGATGCCAGTGTCCTGTCAAAATTAACCTATTAGTTGATTATTCGCTTTTGAATGGGAAACGAATAGGAATGTCATTCAGAGTTTCCAAGTCAGAGCGGCAGAAAGGACCCTTTCCGGATGAATGGAGGTCATTGTGCACCATCTCTGGGCTGAGCATACACGGTGGGGACTTTAAACCAATGTCCTTTGCTGTAAGAATAAGGGCCAGCCCCTTTGCTCTGGGGCGATGGTGGAGACCGTCGTACTTAACAGCATCTGTTTTTCCTAAAGGATGTGGTTCTGATCTCAATTTTGGCAATACGATGCCGGGATTAGTTCTGGGGAAGCCGTGTGCTGATGGTGGAGCAGAATAGGGGTGGAGGGGATCGGAGGGAGCCCACCAGTTGCCCACCTCAAACCCTGGCTCTTTTGGCTGGCTGTCAGCTGGCCGGGCTGACCCCAGGCTCACTGCGAGGACTGGGGACGGGGGGGGACCAGCAGGCTACTTGGTGCCAGTGGCACCCGGGATAAGTGGCTCCGGCCAGAGCCCTCAAGAATGGAGTGGGTCCTTCAAAAGGAGACCAACCTTCGACCCGCAGTCATCATTTTGGCCATCAGGTCAACAGTTGTTCCACAGAACATCGGCAATTGTCTTTCTCCTTGTGTCAGGAGGCTCTTGAAACATTATACGAGGATAATTAAGTGGTGAATAAGGGTCAGCGTGGCCAAATAAATCAAACTGATAGTTTGAACACAGACTGATTGAGCAAAAACAAGGAATTGTGCCATGCCTGTTAGCGCTGCTCTTGATGTTAACTGACTTTGTTAACATTACATCCAAAGGCAGCAAGTGGGAAAGCTTTGTGAGGAATCAAAAGCTGAGCAAAGAGACATGGGCTTTAATTGTTCAGCTTTATTTTTGAAATAAAGGCGCGCAGTGCATCAATTTAGCCGACTTTAATGGACCACAAAACTCAACCTATTCTTTAAAATGCTAATTGAGTTGGAAGATTCTCGCCCCTCGCGGGAGAGGGGCGCAAGAAATGCCAACGCCACATTCAGACGCGTCGGGAGCTGTCGCAGAATTTCATCCCAGGCGGGTGAAGCACCTACCGTCGGGCAAGAGGAATGTGTGCCTATAACAGGGGAATCTCCCCGCAGAGGGGACAGCATCCAGGCAAATAGCCTCTCTGGATATACAGCCTCGTATAGAGCAATACGTCTTGGTAGGTATGGCAATATTAAAAAGAGGCGTTCTTTCATGCCAACACTGAAATTGCAAACCTGCAAAATGCATGAAAGCTGTCCCTCCCTGAGCCCACAAAAAAATAAAGATCATTAACTTATTTTAAGGAGCAAAAAAACCCCCACAAATAAGAGGCAGTCAGTCCTTAAAATACTTTTTTAAGGGGAAAAAAAAAAAAACATCCGCAAGGAATCTCTAAGGAAAAAACGCAGTTGGATGTGGGGATATAGAATATATAGAATACACATCTCACTCTGTCATCACTAAAAATGAGTGCCGGGTACAAACCATACTAGTTCTGACTTCCAGGGTCAAGGTGATGCATTCAAAGAAGGAAACTCAAATTTCCACACACGCTAGTAAAGTTCGATTAAAAATCACAGAATCACAGAATCTTAGTGGTTGGAAGGGACCTTTGAGATCATCGAGTCCAACGACATTAAAAACAAAAACAAAAACAAACAAACAAACAAACAAACAAAAACCCTCAACCCCCCCCCCCCCAAACCCATAAACCCCAGAAAAAACACACACAAAAAAAGCACCCACCATCTGAACCCCACACCCACAACCCCA
Source organism: Scolopax mira (assembly GCA_004320125.1). Lineage (NCBI taxonomy): Eukaryota > Metazoa > Chordata > Aves > Charadriiformes > Scolopacidae > Scolopax > Scolopax mira. The sequence continues at coordinate 13,758 of BJBW01016229.1, forward strand.
CACCCACACCCCACCACA
>BJBW01016230.1:0-17537 GCA_004320125.1 Scolopax mira
TACTGAATAGAAAATTAGTTCTGTTTTACCTCAAACCAGAACACATATCATTAACAGAACTATAAACCAACAATACTTTTAGTACAGAAAAGATTTCATTGCTCCGTCATTTCTGATGGTTGTTCGTGATGCTCAGCTTCTAGATGTGGTTGAGCGTATCGTGCTGGGATCCACTTGGGACCATTTCCTGTGGAAACACAAGCGTATCCTCACCCCCAAGTTATCAATGTCTCGGGCCTTCCCATTGCCCAGTAGCCATATCAAGAACATAGACCATTGGCCGTGTTTTGAACGTTGGGGAAGCTCTGAAGTGTCGATTTATTCGTGTCATATCAGTGTTTCTGTTTAGAAAATTCAAAACAAAGTGCTTTCCATTGTCATTGCTGTGGTGGATCTTCCAGACTCGTCCTTTTTTATTTAATTAGCAATTGCTTTAGCATTGCATTTGATGGGCACGCTCAACAATCGCCTGCCCTGTAGGGGAGTGTGGAATTCCAGTGACGTGGTGAATGCCCCATTCCTGTAAAAAAAGTTGTGTGGTTTTAGATACATACTCAGGACCACTGTCTACCTTGGTGGTTTCTGGTATACCCATAGCAGCAACAGCTGCTAGCCAGTGTCGTTGGACATGTCGACTCTTTTCTCCTGTATGTGCAGTGGCAAACATATCATCAGAAAAACTGTCAACACTGACATGTACTTCCTTTAGTTGGCCAAATTCTCCAAGATGTATAACGTCTGCCAAATTTGCAATGGTGAGGTGCCACGTGGGTTAACTCTTGGTTGTGGCAACAGGGCAACAGATTGGCATATATGTGTTAGTCACAGCAGAGAATAATAGCTAAACTGTCTGTTACAAAAGTTTATAAACTATGTCAAGGAAACAAATTTAGAAAATGCAAAAGTGCTGAGTAATCATTCTATCCCATTCACTTACAAGAGTCAGTTGGAGACATATATATGTTTCCAGTTACTGTCTGCCATATGAAGTGTGATATATCTCCTGGAAACTTGTAATAAGCAATACAATTTTTGGTTGTATATAAAAAGTAGAAGGATATAACAGCATCAGTGTCATTACCAATTTCACAACATTTTGCAGATTTTGATTAAAATCTGCCATAGCTTCATAACTTTACTGTGCTTTCAGAGATCAGACTAAGAGATACATATATCCAAAAAAAAGTTTAAAATTAAAGTAAAAATATATCTGTCAAAAATTATCAGATATTTGACATATGTCAAAAATTCAATTATGCCTGAACTGAACCAATTACAGTTTCCTTTCAACCATGGACTCAAGACATTTTTGTGTGTGCTTGGCTCTAGAAAAAGATTAAGAAAAGGGGAAGCTGTCATAGTCGTAATTTACTTGCTAGTACTTTATCTTAGAGGAGCATGAACTTTTTTTAAAAGAGAAAGGAAAAGGTTTGGTGGGTTTTTTGTAGCTGCACACTGAAAACAAATGCACACTTATTTACAAAGCATATGACATTTCTTGTGTGGCTCTTGCATTTTCAAAATATTTTTGTGGTTATTTTCTAGTTTTTTTTTAAGATCTTAGGCAGGTTATTATGTTCTGGTAGACTTTTGTTACATATATAGAACACAGTTAATTCACTATAGTAGATGGGGAGAGAGTTTGAATGGGCCATAGTTTTCCCATTACCACAGTGGGGCAAAACATGTAAGATCCTGTTTCTAAAAAATATGACTATCCCTCCACTCACCTCAGCAAAGCCCACTCCATCCCCACTGTGTTTCTGTCTTTCTTCTATATTATTAATCAACTAACCTCTCTTGAGAATATCAAAATTATATTTTTTGCAGAAATATAAATGCAAATTGTGTGCAGAAATAAAACGAAAATTTAGTTAAGGAAGGACCAATTGACCCAATGTAAGTGAGTTTTTACTTACCTGTTTTTTAATATGTCACAAACAGAATCATTCAGAGAAAAGGTGTAGTGATACATCTTTTACATTGTTGATGTGGAAAAGATTTTGCATTTTTTCCTTTGACTTTGCAGTATGCTTCCTGGTTGCTGTGACTTTGGATCTAGAACATTACTGTGCTTTAGACCTTTAGATTTTGAATGCCTGGATGATCTCACAAATTTTTATCAACATAAAGTTGTCATAAAGATTATAAATAATTTTCAAATGTACAAAATGGTGTCATTGATATACTGTCTATCAGATTACTGGAAGGAAAAAGCAAGAGAAACTGCCAGTCTACCATAAAGTTTTGGAAAAAGTATTGGACCATAGGACATTTAGAAAACTATTACTACTCCCATTCATGGTTATTGTTCTTCACTTCTTACTCTTATCCACTTCCATATAATAAAGTCTGGCCTCCTCTACTTATTCTGCTCTCTACCATAGCACCATTTTGCAAGTTACTGTCTATGCCTGTTACCTTTTCTGGGTCTCTCAGGTAGTGTGCGGGTTTTTTTCCAGCCCTATTGCTGTCCCCGGTGTTCACAATAATTTGCCTTCCCTAATTTATGTCTTAATGGTTGCCTTGTACTGCTGTTCATCCTTACTTTCTTGCTGTTCTCATCACCTGCCATTCATATGTGTCTTTCTTAATGTGCTGACCAACTGGATTTTTATAAAGTGAACCCAAAGTCCATCAGCACAGCATCTCTGAGGAGAAATTGCTAAGGTATCCTATGCTGCGAAGACAAACAGAGGTGGAAAAAATAATTGAACGTGGAATATATATGAATGTAAGACAATTATATTTTTTAGATTTAACAGATCAGTAATACTTACCCGAAGTCAAAGTTGCAGTTTTGGAGATAAGAGAGGTGTTCTGTGATAAACCAGTTTAGGAGGTTATGTAATTTCAGTATTACTGCAGAACGTTCTTACACCAAATTTTATAATCAGATGGGATACAGAAGGGATGGAGATGTTGTTCTGAAATATATTAAGTGATAATCCTATACTGGGGATTAAAAAAAGTTATTCTCCATTTATCGCCAATAAGAGAATGTGATCTCACATATATTTTAAAATTTTCTCAGAGTTGAAGATCTTAAGTGTGATTTTTTTCTTGTTTTGTTTATCAACAAAGAAGTGATTTACAGTACTTCTTAGAAACATTTTTTCTCTGGGTCTAATTAAGCCTTGTAAGCTTAGTTGTTACTGCACTTCAATGATACATAAATGTAATAGGTATTTCTCTCAAAATAATGGTTTTGATTTTGGCTGCAACTACAGGCTATTATTTAGAGAAGGATAATTTTATAAATGAAAAGGAAGTGTTATGCTTGGCCTTTTAGACATGCTTCGTTTAAAAACAAAATATATTGCATTAAATATAACAACATATTTAATTACCGAGCTCTGTTCTCAATCCATTTATTTTAATCTAAATAGCAAATGTTTAACTTGTATCCATTATTTTGTACCAGAAAGAAATTCTTCTAAATTAAATCTCTTAATGAAATAAGCCAGAAAGACTCTGCCAGAAGTATACAAAATTGTATTAACACAAGATTCATAAAATGGCAAACAAATCTTATAACCATGCTTTTGTATCTAATACATTTTATTGTGTGCTTATGATAGTGATGATGTGAAGCCTTTCAGTTAAAGATTCAAATATTCATTTCTTTATTTGTGACAGTTATTTATTAAAGCAACCTCACAAGTTTTAACCAGTCATTTGTGAAATTGTTAATTAGCATCTGAGCTGCGTATTCATGACTTAATATTTTCAACTAAGGAACTCAGCAACTTAGGGGGGGATCTTACTAAGGTATATAAATACCTGAAGGGAGGAGGCAAAATGGATGAAGTCAGGCTCTTTTCCATGGTTCCCAGTGACAAGAAACACAGAAACTTCTATCTGAGCATAAGGCAACACATAGTTTACTCTAAGGGTGGCTGAGCACTGGAACAGGTTGCCCAGAGAAGTTGTGGAGTCTCCATCCCTGGAGATATTAAAAAATCTTCTTGGACATGGACTTTGGCAACAACTCTAGAGATCCCTGCTTGAGCAGGGGGGTTGAATCTTGTGTCTACCAGAGGTCCCTTCCACCTTCAATCATTCTATGATTTGGTGAAGTGTTCTGAGTCAGGGGAAAAGAAAGGACATCTCTAACTTTTGGTGGAAGAAACCATAATTCAGGAAGCAGAGTGTCCTGCTAGAAATACAATCATTATGGATCACCTGTGAAAGGAATCTCTTCTGCATCCCACCTATCTAAATAAACTGCACCTAGGGAGAGAAAATAGTAAACATTAAAAAGCAGGATGAGATTAGTTTAAACTTTATCATTTTGCATCCGTATTGTATTAGCTCTTTTACTTACTTTATAAGTTGAATTAACTTGAAGTCATTACATTCCATTTTCTTTGTCCCAGAGAAGATGCAAATAGGAGTTTTAGTATAACATATGTGCCCTGAGAAACCATAAATTAGATCAAGTTATACTTCATTTATGAATTTTGCTCTTCACGTCTGAGAGGAAATGAAAGACTGAGCAACAAATTATATTCCTGGTTAATTTCAGATATAGATAAAATGTTCAGAACTTCACTGATATATGGTTCAAGACACGTGAGTAACTGACATTTAAGTAATACATGTGCCCTTCAAACATTCATCTTGAGATATTGGAGTTGTTTCATATCTTCCTTGGAGACTTAATTCATTCATCTTGGAATTCTTTTTTGTATAAATACCATAGAAACATAGAACAGCTTAGGTTGGAAGAGACCTTGAAAACCATCTGGTCTAACCTTCCATGAAAAGGCAGCCTAGATGAGATTATTTAACACTCTGTACAGTTGTGTCTTGAAAATCTCCAGTGGCAGTAACTCCACCATGTCCATGGGGAAGTTGTTCCAGTTATTGGTTGTTCTCAATGAAAAAAAAAAAATTCTGTCTTTGGTTGAAATGAAACTTTTCCAGATGCAACTTGTATACATTGCCCCTTGCCCTCTCCATACGGCTCCTTGTGAAGAGAGAGCCTCTATTCTCTTTGTATGTGCTCTTTAATTACTAGAAAGCTCTGATAAGTTTCCCCCTCAGCCTTTGCGAGGGTGAAAAGCACTCATTCAGTTTTTCCTCACAGAGCAGGTTCTCCAGCCAGATGATCTCTTTGATCATCTTTTTGTATCTTTGCTGCATCCTCTTCAGTCTGTCCACATTTTTTTTTGAATTGTGGGAACTGGAACTGGACAGTTCTCAACCTGACAAGAGCTGAGTGGGATGATCACATCACTATTTCTGCTAGAAGTCCCCCTGTGGATGCAGCCCAGGATCCAATTTGCCTTTGCTGCTGCAGCAGTGCACTGTTGACTTAGGTTCAGCTTGTTGGCCACCATGATCCCCAGGTCTGTTTCAGCAAGGTGGCTCCCCAGCCACATCAGATCTTAGCCCATACTGGGCTTTTTTGGTTATGTCATCCCAGGTACAGGACCTTCATTTTTCTTTGTTGGACTTCATGCAGTTCTTTCTAGCCTACTTTTCCAGACTGTCCAGGTCTCTCTGTAAATTGGCTCTCCCTTCTGTCCACCTCATCAGTTGTCAGCCAACTTGGTAAGCTGCTGCTTTGCTTTTAAGCACTCCCAAAAGCTAATTGCTAAGCCACGGTTATCTCTTGTTCTGCCTTCTTCCTTTCTCTTTGTAGGAGGTGCACTGTTGTTTATATCTGCTCTAGTTCTCTGAGTTACGTGTCTGTACTTGGCTTGGCAAACAAGGATGTGAAAAAAAAAAATAAAAAGGCAGAAACAAGACTAAGTGTAGTGATCTATCAAGATCACAGAATTGCAGAACTGTTCAGGTGGTAAGGAACTTCTTGAGATTGTCTTGTCCATCCAACCACTCCCTTGCTCAAGCAGGGTTATCTAAAACAGCTTGTCCAGGACCACATCCAGTCAAATTTTTAATATTGGATGGAGACTCTTTGGTGTTGTGTGATGGCTGTCAATCCAAAACATTTTATTCATATTCATGCATTGAGATTGACTAATTACAATACTGATTTAGCAAAACTAACACAGACTGCTGCATTCTTACAGTTTGTTAATTAGAACTCATAATGAGGGATTGTGATCATGTTTTAGTGAAAGGGAATAAAAAATTCAAGCAGCCTCATTGAAAGAATTAAAAAAAAAGAAAGAAAAAGAACTCACCCTTAATAACAGCTGAGGCAGAAATGCTGCCTCTTGTCTATTAAATTCTTGGAATTTAGCACTGAACCACTTTTTAAAGAGCTGCTATAAAAAAAAACTTATTCTTCATAAATGAGCCAGACTTTTACCTCTTCTAGCAGGTGAAAATAAGTGAAGAACACCTACGCCTGACTTTTATTATTTATTTCAGATATTTACTAGAGTGCTGCCAATATCTCACTTTTTACTGCCTGATATCAGTCTTCTTTTTCTGGATGAGTTCCTTGAGAAGAATTAGCTTCCTTCTCCAGTAGCATCTGCTGTCTGTGAATATTTCGGAGGTTGCCCTTTCCAGATCCTGAGGATAATGGTAGAAAACAGACCTGATTATACTGGGTTGGCATTTATATGGCCAGTGCTAATTTTAGCAGGGCTGTCTGTGGTTTTAACTGAAGTGTTTCTATACTTGCAATTTTAATGGGAAAACTATCAAGAAAAATAAAACAAAACAAAAGAAACAAAAGTGCCCAGGCTTAAATGATTCTCCATCAGACTTCAACAAGACATATTGAGCTCTGCTCATCTTTCCTTTTCAATTAGAGGAATCTGAATTGAGTGCCATTCTTCTGGGTACAATCAATGGGAGGCACTCTGAGATGCTACAGACTTAACAGCAGTGCATCAAGGAGACAATCCTTTCAACAACTAGAAAATCTGCTATCAAAGTATCTTACTAATATGAAAAATACATGGCTTTAAGATCAGGCTAAATGAGAGGATGATGATTCTTTTCAAAGATATTGCAGGATAATTTGCTCATTTTTATCAGTGTGGCACTGCCTGGGACACTTGCTCTTAAAGATTTTCCTAAGCTACTGTAGAGGCAATAAATGCATTTTTACCTGTCTGTATTCCCTCCAATAAGTTCCCGGCTACAGGAATCCACTGCTTCATTAATTTATTTTAGCTATCATAGTGCTATGCTTTCAGGTGCTGACAGAAAATTGCAGAGAACCACACCACAGTGCAGTGTCCCATAGAAGTTAATTCAAAATATACTAATCTTGATTTAATTATCTAATTCGGTTCTTAGTTCCAGGCTCAAGTGTCAATGGATGCAGTGCCCAAGGAATCTTTTACAGAATCAGTTCTCTCCACTAGCCTTTGGAGGCAAGGCAAGGCTTAAAAAAGTTTACCTAAAAAACGAATGAGGGAGGACACAGATCTCCAAATAGTTCTCTGTAAGCAGTTGACTCTTAATTGCAGCCCTTGGTTTGAATCAGATGACTTCAGTCTTTTAAAGGGTCAGCTCAGCTTAGTCTGCTATCACTGTTTTCTGATGTCCCCCAGGACAACAAAATAGAAGTAGAGCATTATCAAAATCTGGCCAAAAGCTTTTTACCAAATGTGATGCAAGTTTATTCTGAAAAGAGCCTTGATATGGATTTCTTATAAAGAATTTATGGATACTCATTGCAGTATATTTACATGAAGATAAGGGATTAGTCACTGGGATCATTCTTGGTATCCTTAACAAAGTATTAGAGGTCCATAGGTGAACGCAAGCAACTTGGTTGGTAATGTTTATTTGTATTAAAGTTCTCCACATAGATATTGTCTGTTGTGTCAGAAGTTGCTGACCCAAATTCTATAAATGGGAAGGAAAAAAGAGAAGCATGAAGCAATGTGAATTTTTTTGCAATTAAGCCTATTTCATCTATCTTATTAACTAAGCAAAATTATAAAGAAATAAATCTGTACTAGCAGTTAATGATCAGTTGGTTAGTTGACAGCTGCAGGCAAGCCCAGTGATTTAAAAATTATTGTCATTATGAACAGTTTCTACTAAGAAGATTTTTTTATTAAAAATGTAAACACATTCTGTTTCAACAGTGATATTACAAAATTTGTCTTTTCACGATCTTTAATAACTTTCTGAATTTTCAGCCAGAATGACCGAGAATGCTATCATATGGGATTAAAATAAAATAAAATTTATTTTAAAAATCAAGACTATGTACTGTAACAGCTATAATTAAGCTACAGTTCAAACAGTATATGGAGTGCATATATAGTGTAACTAGGTATTAGTTTACAGGCTGTTCTATTTGTCATATGTTAAAAGAGTTGCAGATGAAATTAGTAAAACCCTATTCTAAATTATAACTTCTAAGAAGATTTGTTTGTTTGTTTGCTGTTTGGGTTTTGTTAGTTTTTTGTTTAGATCTTTTGTTTGCTTGGTTTGGTTTTTGTTTTGGTTTGTTTTTTTTATAGTTGCAAATCATCCAAAGTATATTATTCTGGTAAAACACTAGAGACCAAAAATTAGCTTGAACAGCTGCTTGGGTATTTTGCAATGAGTAAGATGCTCATGTAGCTGCAATTTGTTATTTGCAGCGTATGGGCATCACCGTAGAGGGCATGGAGAGGGAATACATTCTTGTTACTCCCAGCAGAATACATGAGGTCCACAGATAAATGGGAGCAACTCGAGCAGTCGTGTTGATTTGTACTAAAATTGCCCACATGCATATTGTTGTCTGCTGTGTCAGTAGGTGTACTGATGAAAAAGCTGGGATGGCATTTTCCTACATGTATGCAAAAAGGCAGGGAGGGTATTTTTAAGGAACAGAAAGTGGTTCATGGGAAGCTGAAGATGCTTTTGTACTTTTGAGGGAAGGGAGAAGGTCCTCTGTCCTTCACCACCTTTCAGCAACTTGAGGGATAGCCAGCCAAAAGGACTTAGAAGGACAATATTCAGGGTCAGATTGAATGGGGTTCTGAGTAACCTGATCTAGCTGAAGATGCACCTGCTCATTTCAGGGAGAGCAGGACTAGATGACCTTTAGAGGTCCCTTACAAACCAAACTATTCTTATGATTCTGTGACAAAGAGAGAAACTGTCCAAGAAGGAAATGGCTACATACCACAGATAGACTTGCCCAGTGTTGCAACAGAATAGACAAACATGCCTCTGTGTGTGTATTTATACAGTATTTATAACTGTATACAACAATCTCTATGTATATACATGAAATAGGAAGTGTGTATGCAGTTATATATACATCTATAAATATACTGGTAAGGAATTAGAAATCTCTGTGATGGGGATGTTTAGAGGACTGACAAATGAGGGCATTTTTAAACTTTAAAATAAAACTGTGCATTTATTAACAATAAACTTCATAAATGAGTAATTCTTACACATTGTTAATCACTATTACTACATGTATAAAAGTGTTGTTCCTTGACAATCACATCCTAGGTTAGAAATAATATACAATGCCTTGAAGCTGATGCCATATGGTCAACAGTGATGGCTTTGGTCCTTGCTGTTTCTTCATCAAGAAGGTGAAAGAGATCAGACTTGAGAAAGAAGGACAACTCTGATGAGAGAAGTTGGATCTGAAATGCTCCTGTCGACTTTCTTACCCATCTCTTCTGTGTCATTGTCACTGCTTTATGGTTCTTACCCCTTCCACCTCCAAAGGGCAATTTCTATAGTTCCCCATACTGTTAATTTTGGTTTTGGTTTTACTAATCATCCCTTTTCTATATTCAGCAGGATGTTCTGCCTATTTGCAGTTCCTTCTTCTTGCCTTGTGCCTCATCTTGCAACTTCTGTTACCTGGATACCTTCTATATGCATCTTCCTATGTCTTTGCCCCATTGGTGATCACATTGCTCACAAAGTTAATTAAAAAGCCCATACATTCTGTTTGGATATGCCATAATGGTGTTACAAAGCGCTTACACGCTATTGTTGATTACACTATTTTAATATGCATGTATTTGGATTCAAGGCAATCTAATTGCAAATATATCCTGAAGAATCTACTTCTGATTTAAAGATATTTCAGACCTCTGCTTTGAGTACACCAGAGTAGGTCCAAAACGGAAAAACCATGGTAGAAAGCTGCCTCTTGTCTCACAGAGATAATAGTGCATCAGTGCTGTAGCTGGCCTCCATTCCAGAGGGATGGATCCTAGTTCAGATGTTTTCAGGATATGGCAACAATGTGTGTCATCATCTTAGTTATTTCAGATACTCAAAAATTTAGTTGCTAATTTTTAAAGGTTTTCAAGAAAACCTTTGATCACATTATCAACACCAATATCTGTATATATATATATATATAGTATATCTTTTAAATCTTGGGATCGTACTTGATAGATAATGCATCAAATAGGGAGATTAAGTTCTTAAGAAAAATCTTATATCTGTATTAAAAGAAAAAAAAAGAAGAAATAAAGTTAATTTTTTATGTAGATATGGCTTTTTAAATGGATTTTTAATGAGAATATTCTCAACCTATTTCAAGATACAAAACTTTTCAAGTAATTACTTCAAAGACAAATTGCTCATGCCGTGATAGACTTCTACAAATATACAAAAATTAAGCAATTATGAGTGCAAAGTAGTTGATTAATTTTCCTAACTATACTAGTGCATGATAAATCTCTTAAATAAGGAAATCCAGATATATTTAGATAAGAGTTCCCTGCTGCTTGTAGCATCCCCGATAATGTGCAGCAGTGGTCTATATTTGAGGTCTTAAGGGATTGTTACTGAAACAGGTAGAAATCCTGCAGATAGAGTGATTTGTCTTTAAATAATTCCAAGCTTCCTAATTTAAGATTGACTTTCCAATCTTAATTTTGTTAGTTTATTTTAATTTAAGTTTTTTCTAGCTAAGAGCTTTACAGCTACAGAACCACATGACTCCAGTGTGGTTATATACTATAGGAAGTAAGTACATAACAGAGTACAAGATAATTCTTCATAAAGGCAATACTTCTGGAAAGAGTAATTTATTAATTTAAATATGCTGTTATTCTACCCACATTACTTTGGATATCTTTATTCAAGGTTCCTGTTTGTGTTGAAGGAATAAATGATGGCAACAACAGATTGTGAAGTAGCAATAAAAGCTGCAACGTCCAGTAGACTTTATAACTAAACGCTAGCAGGGGGTTGGTGCAGATGAGGAGTCTTGACTTTTGTTCTGTATTTTGGAGAGTTGTCTCTCAAACGCTTCTCTCCTACCCTGCTGTGACTGACTTGACCTTTTTTGCTTCTGGCCATTCCTTCTGTCATTATTTTTACCCTGTCTCCTTAACTTCATTTCCAAACTTCCATGCATCCAAGTCTTTGTTATATTTTGTCCTTCCCAAGACTGTATTACACTTTTCTTATCACCCACCCACTCTGCTGTAGCTTTTAGTGCTGAGGTCTTCACTCTCAAGCCATTTAAGCTGTAGGAGTGTGAACGTTTGGAGCACAAGATAAAGTTTCCCTGCTAACATTTTTTTGAGCACGGAGCAGCCTGTGGTTATCAGAAGAAGAAATCACAGGGACAGTACTCTTGTCCCATGCATACTAACTTGAGCAGATTCAGTCATTCTCAGTGAACAATAGTCATAGACTTACATGAGGAAGTATGCATTGTAGCAGGCATAAAAAATATCACAGAAATAGATCCAAAGCTTAGAAGCAGTTACTGTAACTGTTACGTAGAAGTAGTAACTGTAAAAGCAGTTACTCATAACTAGAGGTTTATCTGCAGATAGAATTAAAGCTGAAACCCTAACCCCAAGATGTTAGTTCCACCAAATTTCAAGAATTCATTTCAAAGCAAAGAGCTTGATAGTGAAAAGATGGAATGATTTACTTGTTCTACTTTGTGTAACTTTTCTATAACATTATTTCTGAAATAGCTGGGGCACGCCCTGAGATAGATGTTTGGACATGTGGCAGGCTGACAAGCCAATGGAAAAAGGCTCTCACCATTGCAATGTACCTTCATCATAGACAACATACATTTTTTTGTTTTTTTTTTAAACAGCAAAATCAATCAGATGAAAAATCATACAGAAGAGACAGGGGTTATATAATAATAATAATAATAGTAACAACAACAACAAAAACAACAATAATAATAATAATAATAATGTAGATTCTTTGAAATAAATTTCAATTATGTCTTGAATAAGAAAATTGCTTTTTGGATTGGTCTTTTTTATGCAGTGCAACTCTCTTATATTAAAATATGCAGATGCTCAAAAAACATGACTTAGGCCCTAGAAAATCACAGAATTGACTTACACATAATTTGCACATGAACTTTGAATATTGAATATGTGATGTTCACTTAATCGTGCTTGTTTTGTTTTGAGCCTTCAGAGTCTCCCTGGGTATCATTTCAGAGTTTTATCAGTAAGTAGAAGTCTAAAATAACATATTATGTGAACTCCTCTATTTAGAACCGTGACTCACAAAGTACCTTATTACAAGAAGACAGGCCAGAAATGCTACTATAGGATGATATTTGGCTGTACCATGAGCAGGGTGAAATTAAATGTTACCACAGGGAGAATAGTACACAATGATAACATGTTAAATAATAGATCAAAAAGAAAAAGGAAACATATGCGTAAAACGATATAAGTAATTTTCAAAACTTTCAATATACCATAACAGTCTGTTCAATCTCTCTAGGAACCCGATTAGCTCCAAAAGAAAAACTGGACATCCCAGTGCTATTCATGCCAGATACAATGAAAATGTATGAGGCTGTGGTGGTAATTCATGTAATGAGAGAAAATGGTGAAAACTGGCCTTATGAAGATTCTGCTGAATTTAATAAAGACTTAAAAAGGTAATTTATTCTAATAGGAAGAAAAAAGTAGTTGAGAATACTCAATCGCATCATCTTTTTCCTCTTTGACTACTGGTGTGTAGCTCCTACGGGCAATCAAGTGTCTGATTTTCTGATTTTGAGGGCAACAGATTTCCATCGTAAGCTTTTAACATATCCTGCAAAGTATGCAGATTTAGGGTAAGACTTTTATCTGTTTCAATACCTATAGTAGTAGCTGACAGTGCAGTTACAGATATTGAGCAAATGAAAGCTCTTAGATGCTTCTAATTTTTCAGTATATTTTGTGTAATAATGGTTCTCCTATTGATACATTTATGTAATGCATAATCTGTATAAACTCTTTTAGTGTAGACATGACATAAGAGAGAGTAAATCAGACCAAATGTTCTCATACCCTGGCAGAATAATATTTGAAGACACTAAACTAAGTGGATGTAAATTATTGCTGTTCTGATTTGGTTAGATTCTATTTCATATGTTTCTTAGATATGTTTAGCATTACAACATACAATAAAATGGAGTCTCACCTCTTCAACAACTCTGAAGTCTACATTACTTTGGAAAAAAAAAAATCTCAGCAGTCTACCTTAATGATACTTTTCACTTGTTTTCCTTGCAGTGTTACTATAGCAGAGAATGGGGGAATTCAGGGAATACTCTGGATCTATCCGGTTCATGGAATACCTGAAGCATCACAGCAGCAATTAATTCCAGGTAGGTAATGATTGAAAAATCTTGAACAACAAATTTCAGAAAAATAAATAGTCATTTGTGTTTTCACCTGCTTGATCATGAAAATTTGCTACACCTTAAAAAAAAAATCACATACAAAAAATAAAATCTCCTTTCCTGACCTACAGAGCAAATCTAGATCTACTATTTTATTCTCAGTGGATAAAAGGAGCCATGAGCAACTGAAAATATGAATGCTTGTGACCTTCAGTGTCCCAGTTAATACTGAGTTAGAGAACTGAAGGTAAATCAAACAAAAGACTGACAAAAGGGTAGATTTCTGCTTGTGTGCCCAGAACACCCTTCTGGGGAGATTACAGGATACCAAATATTGGAGTGAGTGTCAACTGTTTCTGTCCATCTTGAATTTTATGCCTTAAACAAGAATAGAATATAGAGTAGTGTGAATAGCAGCAAGTTTTTCACTTGCTCCTGATAAGTAAACTTGCATTAAAAGATGAGTGACACTTGTAGGGGGTTTGTTGTTGTTGTTTTGGGGATAATAAATATTTGTAGGTTTGTAGATAAAAAATAAATGTTTTTTTAAAGGTGTGGTATAATCACAGAATTGTGAAACAGAAATTGTGAACAGCTTTTTGTATCTGTAACCTTTTTGAAACAACAGCTCAAGGGGTAGATGAAGGACAATTTTACACCAGCTTGTTTTTTCATCTTGTCTTTTGATGGGTGGTTATAATGCCTTTCTACACTGAAGTGACCAAGGTACAGGACTAAGTTCTGGAAAACTGTAAAAACAAATATTTTTACTGTCATCATTTTAATTTGCATAAGGACCCTTTACTTCCAGACAAATGCCAATGATTTGGTATTAGAGCTTTCATCTCCTTAATTTGCACTTCAATACCTTGAGGAATGAAGCAGAATATTATCCTGAAATCAACTGTTGCCCAAATGGTTTTAATGAGTCTCATTAGCATTAAAACTATGTATATTGTTGTGAATGTTTGTTGTATTGTTATGTAATTCACTGGCAGACTTTGAGATAAATTTACCTTTTATCGGGCTGTTGTTTTCATTAGGTATAGAAGTTATGAATTTAAACTGTTAGCATTCATAAACTGCTTAAGTGACATCACTTCTGTACATGATCAGGAAGTTAATTCCTAAATGCTTCTTCAAAATAGCAAAACTAAGCTTCAGAATATTTATGTGTTATCCACTAGCTTATGTTCAGTAAATGTTTGTAATGCATACAAGGAGCATTGCATTAATTTTAAATACATATCTCTTTTTGGCCATCACTATGTTATGTTGGGCTATTTTTTTTTCAAAGAAAGGAAACATCTAGGAAACTAGATGTGTAACTGAAAAATGACCTGGAAAACTAAATTGCCTGTTTGTAAGTGTAATTATGAAACAGGTCCCATTCGTGCCTTGATTCTGAAAGCTTATTGTTTTCTTTTATAAGTGGACTTTTTATAAATACGTATTGTAAGATATGTTCATTGTAAGATATGAATCCAAAGCAGGTAATTTACAAGAAAACTATTTTGGTTTTAATTCATTTTCTTTCATAATGATAAAAATAGTATTGTAATTTTTCTTAATGCAGCATTTATTATAATCGCCTGGAGGCTACAAGCTGTTATGTCAAAAACCAAAGCTGCTTTGCTAGTGTGTTAGGCAGTTCATCTTTTGTGTCATTCTTATTTGCATCTTAATATACTTAAACTTCTAGAAGTTGCTTGGCTTAGTATCTCATGAGGCCAATTAAAATGATCAGTAGTCACAGACCATGTAGTATATGTTAAGTAGATTACAACTTGGTTATCTTATAAAAGTGATTGCAAATGGAGAATCATCCAGAATATTTTTACTCATGTAGAGTCAAAACATACAATAATTTAGATTGAAGGGACTACTGGAGGTCATCTAAACCAACTCCTTACTCAACTGATCAAAACCAGGTGCAATTAGATCAGTTTGCTCAGGGACTTGTACAGTCAAATTCCACATGGATTTGATTTTTATGATTTAATTTATAAATATTACTTAGCCATTTGGAAAAAAGAAAATGTACAATCATTTCTGGTAGTAAATGCACTGCAGAATAGAAAATTATGTGGAAACAATGTGCACACAGTAATCCAAAATACTTGGTAAACTTGTAAAATGCAGACAGTGTTATTTATTCTTAAATGTACTGCTATCCATCTTGAAAAAACAGATATGTTTTTAACTATTTCAGTAACTCTCCCTCATGGAAATGCTTAGAAGTCTATTATAGAGATTATTTAAATCCTGTTAAACAGGAAAAGACTAAGGAAAAAAAAAGCTTCATTTTTTTGTAGAGAAAGGAAATGATGTGCAATTATCTATTTTCCAAAATGATGATTATGAATCAAGCTCCATAAATGTTCGTTGAAACTAATTAAACATGGTATAGAAGTAAGGGTTTCATTGCTCTTTTTAAAAAGACTTTACGTAGTTACTTACGAAATTATTTGACTTGATGTTAGGCTCAGAGTAAATTTTTAAAGAATCATTGGGTACATTCTGATGAAAATAATGTTTAGATGTTGAAACTGAGAGGTATGTAATCAGTTCTTTTTCATGTTGATTTCCATAACTCTAGAAAATTCAAAGTCTTTTCTTCAGTAAAACATACCTTTGTTTCAGTTCTTGAGTCTAATTTTCTCCTCTTTCTGTGACAATAATTATTAAGAGAACCAAAACAATAACTATTGAGGTAAGCTTTATAGTATCTAGTGTATAAGGTATAACCCAACTACCTTGTAATGAAAAAAAAATAGTTTTGAAATAGTAAATTAACATCACTTACTGAATTGAAAAAAACCCTCTTGTGCTTCAGAAAGAAACTCATGTTAGAATGCATTTTATTCTGGCATAATTCTATAAAAGCTGCAATTTGAACATCAGTATTCTTAAATTACGAAATGAAAGAGTAACTTATTATTTTTTCATTTAACTTTTAAATTCATTCATTTATTTGTTTTTCTCTCAGTCTTCCTGTCTCACTGGCATATGTCAAACTATGCCGTAATTTCTATTTGCAAATAAACTAAAATGAAGACATTTTTCATGATTACAAAAAAAGGGACAAATTTGAAAGTGAACTAACTGTAGGAACGGATTTCCATTTGCTTAAATATTTTTACCGCTTCACCTGAGCAGAACAATACAAACTCTGGATTGGAGAATCCACGTTTAACTTCTATGTCTAATTGTTTTGTCAAGATGCTGACACTTTACGAATAATGGGTTCATGCTTTTCTGTAGCTGTGGTACACTGTCCAGCCAGACAGAGAACAGAAAGAAGACTAGAAGTGCTGCTGACTGGTGTAGTCCCTGGTGCAACTGCTATGCCTGCTGCAAGAACTTCTGCGATGGTCAATAAGAATAAGCCAGCCAAAATCCAAGAAGAAGTTCAAGTCACTGATGGTAAGCTTAAATAGCTTGGATATCATTCTATTTTAGGAACATTGCAAATATGCAATGCTTCACCAAATTTAGCTTTGTCGTGAGGGATCTAGACAGGCTGGCTGGCTGGGCTGAGACCAACGGAATGAGGT
The DNA here is from genome assembly GCA_004320125.1 of Scolopax mira. NCBI lineage: Eukaryota > Metazoa > Chordata > Aves > Charadriiformes > Scolopacidae > Scolopax > Scolopax mira. Next base: position 17,083 of record BJBW01016230.1, read on the forward strand.
TCAACGAGGCCAAGTGCCGGGTCCTCCACTTGGGTCACAACCCCAGGCAGCACTACAAGCTTGGGGGGAAGAATGGCTGGAGAGCTGCCTGGCAGAAAAGGACATGGGGGTGTTGGTCGACAGTCAGCTGAACATGAGCCAGCAGTGTGCCCAGGTGGCCAAAAAGGCCAACAGCATCTTGGCCTCTATCAAGAACACCGTAGTGAGTAGGACTCTGGAGGTGATTGTTCCCCTGTACTCGGCACTGGTGAGAGCCCACCTTGCATACTGTGTCCAGTTTTAGGCTCCCTACCACAAGAAAGACATTGAGGTACTGGAGCAGGTCCAGAGAAGGGCAACAAAGCTGGTGAGGGGTCTGGAGCACAAGTCTTATGAGGAGAGGCTGAGGGAGCTGGGGTTGTTCAGTCTGGGGAAGAAGAGACTGAGGGGAGACCTTATCGCCCTCTACAACTACC
>BJBW01016232.1:2327-33515 GCA_004320125.1 Scolopax mira
TCTTTAAGGTCTTTTCCAATCTAAGCAATTTTATGATTCCATTTTATGCAGGATGAAATACTGACCATCTTCTGAAGCTTTTTTAGTGAGCCTTCAAGGTCAACTTCTTGTGTCCAGAAAGGACCCAGCCAAACGGTAAATTTTGCTTGATTGAAATCTGCAAAGCGTAACCCGTGTCCTTGCATCTGCAGTGACATAATTTTGCTCTGGGACTTTGGAACAGGCGCACACAAGTAGACTGTAATATAGCTGGGCATGTTTGATGTCCTGTCTTAAATCCCAAACTATTAACTTAATTAATATCGTAGGCTCTTACCACCTTTCCCTACTCGCGAGCTACCTTGCGTGAGACTGGAAAATGATGCTGCTTCACCTTTCCTGGCCTTGCAGAGGCAGAAATGTGTGCTGTTTGCTCTGTATTAATTATTTTGCTCTCAAGGTCCTGATCAGCCTTTGACAGAGGGCTCCATGTGGGCTTTTAGCTCTCTGCTTAAGCAGCTCCCACGCTTTATGCCAGGGGCAGCTGTGCTTTGCCAGTGTTTCTAGCGTAGATACATGAGACCAAGCCCCGGTTTCTAACTGTTGCAGGGGTATTTTAAAGGATAAATGATTTATTTTCCCCCAGTGTAAAGGTGGATAATATGACTCTGCACTATTTTTTTTTTTTTTTTTTTTAATTTAACCAGAGTATTGCTGTCCTCTGGCGTTGTCCCAGTCTGAAGTAAAACAGAGCCAACTTTCTGTTCTGGAATTTTACATCTTAGCTGGGTCTCTTCTAACTCTCTGAAATGAACAGCATATTGAGGAGAAAACTGCTCGTTCTCAGAGTGGTGAGACCAGTGGTTATGCTACGTGCTAAGGAGTGCTACACAGGGAGGTTCTTGCTCATACTTTTGCTATAATGTCCTAGGTCAGCCAATTCCATTATTTGCCCTGTTAGAGGGTTGGATACAGAAAAAGTGTAGAGGGGTCACAGCTGTGGAGAGGAGGGGACAGGAGAGGTGACAAAACTGACCAACTGGGGTATTGCATCCCATCTGTCCCATTCTCAGCATAAAAGCTGAGGGATCAAAGGGTTAACTCTCTTTATTCAATGGCTGATGTCTGAAGAGGACTCTGTCTCTTCATCTGCCTTTGATCCCCATCCGTGTGTTCCTGGAGCTGGAACCCAGTTCTCATCCATCACTGAGTCCAGTCTGGGTCTTCCCTCATCCCATTGAGGGACTTCCCTCAATCACATCAGCTGATGTGTTGTCATCCCAGGACCTTGATGTGGTTTTGTATATAGTGTCTCTATTTCATTCTTTTCTTCTTTTTGATTATAATATTAATTCTTCCTTAAAGCAGTTTAGTTAATTCCAAACTTCTGAATCTCCTTATCTCTTCCTCTCCTCTCTTTTGGGGAGAGGAAGGGCCTCCTGTCAGTCTAATTTTGGTAAATTTGGCTGAAATCACAACAGGTGTAACCAGCCTGGTTCCGTGCAAGCGTTTATTTTCTTAGGGGGATGCTACTGCTGAAAAAAAAAGATGCAAAATGGCTCTGATTGATTTACTGTTTGTGTGGATAAAGGGGAGGGTGAGAAGCTTAAGCTGCCGACTGATGTGGACATTAAATTCAGTTTAAACAGGGCAGTGAAGCATCACTGAAGATAAACTATTTTGAATAGGTGATTCCCTAATCAGATGCTTTTAGGTATCTCTGAAGCACTCACTTTAGGTCTGGAGCTTGTCTGAAGATATTTAGGACCTGGAAGAAGTCTCCCCGTTTTTCGATAAGAAGGTCTTTTCCTTAACAAGGAGAGGAGGGGGTGGGAAATGGTGAAACTTGATTTGTCCTGGTTCAGGACAAGACTGAAGAGCTGGATCTCCCAAGGTCTTGCCTCATCTCTGACACTACCTCTCTCGCCAAAACTGGGCAAAACCTGAAGCAGCTCTTCTTTCCCTGATGGGATTGGTAACTCCTGTTACATGTTGCTCTTTTGTTTGTAGTTTGAAGCACATTGAGGATCTTGCTGTGATTACGAAAATCTCAAAGGAATATTTGGGTGTTTCCGAGCTGTCAGACCTGGGCAGCAAGGGAGGAGGAAAACAAACCTATGACCTTCTTCAGTGGGATCTCAAGGCTGGTAGAGGATGGGGGAAGAACTGGGATGTCCAGTCTCCTGCTGGAAGCTTTGCCTCTTGTTAATTCCCTCGTTCCCGAGTGCAGTTCATCATCATAAAGGTCTTGTTGCGGATTTTGCTTTGAGTGCTAAAAGCTTTGCTCCCCTCTGCTTTCCTCCGTGATTTAACAGCCATAGATGCTGATACATCTCAGAGACAGAATCTATTACACTTGTCCTGCCAAGCAGAGCTGTGGCACTTGCTTTATTTCCCTCCTCCCAACACTCAATTTGTTCTTTGTCGGTGCTCAGCTGCCCGCATTGCTGAGCACCAGCAGGGCTCCCTCTGTGCGGTAGTTCCTATTAGCTTTCCCCTTCTTAATTTCATTACCCATTTCTAATGACTTTTTAATGTCTGAGCTGAATTTACAGTAGTGAGGACTTTGTGCACCTTCTTCAGAAGTGTTTCAGGGAGGGCACGACTGACCACCCGCTGTTTTACTTGTGTCTTTAGACAACAGCTGGGTCTCCAGGGATGGAAACACATTTATTATTGGGGTTTCTTTGGGTTTGGGTTTGAGTTTTTATGTATTTATTTATTAAATGTGGATGGTGGAGCATTTGCATGTGTGTCCTGAGCTTCCTACCAGTTTGTAGCAATTGCTGATTTTCCTTCTTGGAATCTCAATTTATTGAACACTCAATTGCATCCATGTGAAGCAAGTCTTTGTCTGCTTGTATCTCTCTAATCAGATGGGAGTAGTGACTTTCTTAGATTGCTCCACAAGCGTTTCCCACAAACATTGCATCACTTGCCTTTTCCTTAGTTCCTCTTCAGCACTTCTAAAACTCAGTTCCCACTTTTTGATTTGTTTTGTTTCCCTATTTATTCCCCTGGAATTTCTCTGACCATCCTTTGGCCTTTATCCCAGCTGTAGAGTGGGACAACAAGGTGCCCCTTAACCTGGGGAGCCCACAACATCTCTCTGAACAAGATCAGTACATGAACTAGTCCCTGGCAGGGGACTAGGTCCCCTAGCAGGCTACCAGGTTTTTTTACAGCTAATCTCCAGTGGGTTTATCTCCAACTCTACCCTGTGGTCTTTGAGAGCCACAGACCTGCCAAGAATTTAGGTGGGTCCCAAAACTACCCTGGAGTCATGCACAGTAGTCGCGGTTGTTGGTTTTCATATTCATACAAATATATACTTTTTTTATTAGTCACTGAGGTGGTGGGATTGAGGCATTCCATATTTGGAAGGTAATTAAAGACTGAGTAGTTCATAAAACATGACACAGCCTGCGGGGTCCTGGCAAGGTACTAAGCATTGTGTACAGTTGCCAAAAGGACGCCAGATGTTGACAGGAAAACCAAGCTCTTCCCCTTCCCATATTCCAGACTTCAATGAGACCTGAAATGAGGCCTGGTTATGTGGATGTGTCCATAGGTGATGGGAGATGGGATGTTCTTCACGCCAAGTCACCTTCATAGCCGGCAGTCCATCCCCACTGAAGTTGTCCGTTGTGCTTCTACGTGTTCCTCATCATTAGCCTTCAATTACTTTTCCAGGGAGATTAATTCAGACCTCAACTTTGAGAAATGCTCCCTGAAATATAATCCCATCTGTCCTTTAAGTTTTGTTCCTTCATACTTGCTGTTTCTTGCTCTGATCCTCCCCAGCTTCCTTCTCCTCTATAATGTTGGCCTGTCAAAGCGTGGCTGCAGAAAGGTCTCGGGACTCACCTTTTGTCCCTATATAAATTAGCCTGAATTACCACTGCGTGCTGCAAAAAGTGAGAGTGAACATCCCATGGCAAGAGGAATAAATGTGACAGTTGTATGGTGAGACCTAGGGACCACTGTGCCTGGGGGCCTTAATGAAAAACAGCAAAATCTTCCAATTTTTGATGAAGAGACAAAAAGCTAGAGACCTCCTGCTGCTGGACTTCTAAAATTGCGAGAGGTGCCATCTAGGTACATCATATCATCTTTTGCCTCATATAAAGTAAAAGCAAGGGCAAAACCCATAATTTCTCGGGCATGAAAGCTTGTGTGCCTGTGTTTTTTAGGGTTAAAACAAACAGATAAAAAGCCCAACCAGAGTGATTTGCTTTCTGGGAACCTTCTTGCTTTTGCTTTAGAGCTCCCGCTGGGAAATTTGGGTGTAGTTTTGAAAGGGGGAAAGTAATTCCCTCAAGTGGGCAATAAGAAAATGAAAACTGTTAATATTTATGTGAACACCAGTGACCAAAGCTCACAGTGGGAAGGGATCAGTATTCATTCACTGGAAAATAGGGATGATAGATGCCCCATCATCTCTTTTTCTCCTGAGTTTCTGGTGCGTTTATTCATCACTTTAGATTCCCAGCAAATACTTAACGTTTACAAATTGTGTTTTCCCACCCCCAGAGGGATGGGCAGTGCTGTCTTTTGGAAAGGCAACCACAGAAGGGACCTCACTCTGCTTGTTGAGATACCGAGGTTTATTAAAGCAAAGTCTGTGAGTGTCGTGTGTGTGATCGGTTCCTTCAGAGCAGATTTAAGTGAATTCCTTTGGAGGGAATGACTTTTCCCCCCCCCCCACTATAGCTGATACCCCCATGCTGAAAACAAGCCTTCCTGCTTTTCAAGGACACCAGCAATAAAGGGAGTTTTGGGATGAATTTCCCCTTCCGTAGGAAGAGGAGAGGGAAAAGGGGGATATTTATTTTTTCAAATCCCATGTATGTTGGTTATTAATGTGTTTTTTGGCAGCATTTTTTAAGTCTTAAGAAATCCACGTGTGTTAAGCTCTTGACTAGAACAAGGCACTGGGTTGCAAATGCACCTCTTCACCCAGAGAGAAGAAAACAGAGGTGTAAGTGGCTTTACAAGAACCAATATTAGGTCACTTTGTGCGCTTTGCTGGAGGCTTTCTCCATCTCTCCTTTTCACGTGTCTGTAGCCATTGGAGAGGCTAATTTGGTATGTTCTCCTTAACGAGGCATCAGACCCCGTGAACCACCAGCTCAGCTGCCTCTTTAGGTTGGTTGCCTTTAGTTTAGTGCTGCTCCTGCACCAATAAGGGAAGGGTTGTTTGAGCTTGGATGTGTTGTCCTCATGTGGCTACAAACCTTCAATCTGCAGTGGAGAAGATACCACATTTAGGTCTTGTCCATATCAGATCAGTTTTGAGGAGAGAGACACACAGCTGGGTCTAAAAATAGTGGGAAAATGATGGATCAGAGCCATTTATCAATTATTATAGGGAAAGAAAGGGGAAAGGTAAGAAAAGTGGCACCATCTCAGGTGCATCCTCACAGTCTGCGTTGGTGCCACCAACTACGCCAATAAAATTAGGTCCTTGCCCTTGGAGCTTCTGGAGGAGCTTCTGAAGTTGGCCAGTCTTCTTGGTGCTTTAGCAATGCAATAAATGGATAGACACTAATCACAGCAACTTGCAAAAAAATACGAAAGGTCAGAACAACAGCTAATTTTGGGGGGGTTTATTTGTTTTCAGCACCGGGGGAGGAAAAATCACGCTTAGTTGCAATTTGTGCAGAGTCGAGAGGAATGTATATTTGAATATATCAGGTATTAGGCTTGGTTCTTCACATAGAAGGACTGGTAGGACTTCAATCAGCTCAAAACAGAGAAAGTTACTCATTTCTTCAAAACTGTAGTTTCCGGGAGAAGGTTGTCTGTGTCCCTCTCTCGGGGACACTGGTGTGGTGCGAGTACAATTTCCACTTTGAGAAAACAGGTTTCACAGAGGGGTTAGGGAAAGGTAGGCATGGATATCTCCAAGGAATAAATGCCCTATCGCTGAACGCCTGCCTTTAATCTCCTCGATTTGTGTTGGGGGCTCTAGTATGGCTTCACACACAAGTCAGCTTGTTCTTCTTGGAGGAACTGTTAATGGACATATGTCTGTGGGATCGGGCCCTCCCCGAAAGAGCAGATTTAATTATCCGCATGGCAAGTTCATGTACTTGCTTGAACAAAGAAACATCCAGCCTAAGCTCTTCTGGGGAGGCAGCGTGTAACCATGCGTGTTTTGTGCAGCGCTCGACATGATGGAACGTCGGGGAGCAATTTATTCCCAGCAGCAGTGCAAAAATGGTGATTAATAAAATTATAACTATTTCTGCTCCTACTACTAGGTTTTAACCAGTCTGGTTGGGCCTTTCCCTGATTCGGGAGATAATACAATTATTTTCATATATGTGAAGCTCGGATAATATGATAGCTCAAATGCTTACTCTCTAGTGGCTGATTTAATTATATGAAATGTCAAGTTAGTTTAAGAAATACTTGGGGAAAGCCCTACCTCTGTCAACCAGGAATATGCCAAGTGTTTCAGAAGAAAACTTGTACCTTGCTATTAAAAAAAAATATAATCAGACCAGAAAGCCACACGTTCACTACGTCTGTGACTGTGTGACACATCTTGAATATTACAGCAGAATTGAAATCATAGATAACACTTTTTTTCCATATGTTGAAAGCAAATAAAGCAACTTTTGTGTTGCTCACAGTGTGTCCTATGGATGCCTTTTAATTGCTGATAGGTTACAAACATGGTGAACAAAGGTAGGATTCAGGAAGGACATGGACCTGTTGGAATGGGTCCAGAGGAGGCCAAGAAGATGGCATGTAGTGACAGAACAAGGGGTGATGGCTTCAAACTGAAAGAGGACAGATTTAGCTCAGGTATCAGGAAGAAATTCTTCACTCTGAGGGTGGTGAGACACTGGCCCAGGTTGCCCAGAGAAGCTGTGGATGCCCCATCCCTGGTGGTGTTCAAGGCCAGGCTGGATGGGGCTTTGAGCAACCTGCTCTAGTGGGAGGTGTCCCTGCCCAGGGCAGGGGGGTTAGAACTCGATAATCTTTAAGGTCCCTTCCAACCTGAACCGTTCTATGATTCTGTGATTCTGTCTTGTGATTCTATTGGAGAGGGAAAGCGTTCACTGGGTGGTTGATCAACTCTTCTCAGCAATGCAACTCCTCATATGCATGTGATCTCTGCCCCAAGAAAAGGGACTTGCGATCTAGAAGAAAGGCCTGGGTTAATTCCAAGCATTGGAATGGGCTGCCCAGGGAGGTGGTTGAGGCACCATCCCTGGAGATATGGATTAGTGTTGGGTCGGTGTTGTTTTGTGCATGGTGTGGGGGTTTTTTTGTTTGGTTGTTTTTTTTTTTGTTTTTCCCGTTGGTTGGACTAGATGATCTTAAAAGGTCCCTTCCAACCTAGGTGATTCTATAATAAAGGGAATGGAGATGCTCTTTGCTGAGATGAAGGAACGTGGTGTTTCTTTTTTCCCCCCCTTACACTCTGGAGGCTCCAAAGTTGACATTTATTAGCAGGGCTGTGGTTTTTCTGCCGAACCTGAGATAAAGCACGCTGCCCTAAATCTTTCACGTGGGTTTAAGCAAGTCCAGCTTATCCCGGGTAGGTTTTGGCTACGAGCACACGTGCTGTTGGTCACACCAGCTCAATGAGGTACCTGGGTTGTACCTCGCGGGTCACATCCTTCTGTGAAAAGCCGGGCGATTCTACCAACCTTCAGAAGTTTACTTTGATATAAACTACTTTTGAGATGCAAAATATTTGGAAATCTCTTCTGAACATCAGGATGAATTTAGTAACATCCTGGTGGCATTATTGGATAAACAAGCACTTTGTGCACTGGTATCATACGGGTGTTTGAAGAAATAGTTGGTTACTATTTTGGGGCACAGCTTAAGTATAAAAATATTAATACGACGTGAGGAACTTTGTCAATGTTTAAGAAATACCTTGCTCGAGTTGGGAAGATAAGTGTCTTATTAAGAACAGACAAAAGCTTCTTTTACTAATTAAGGACAAAGACTGCCTGAATTTTTTGAAAGCTGTCTAGAAAAGTGGAAGACTTTACCATAGGCATGAAAGAGTATTTTTGGTACTCTCTGAATAACAGTTTTGCCTTCTCTGTAGAGTCACAGCATCATAGAATCATTTGGGCTGGAAAGGAGCTTTAAAAAACTTGAAGAAAAAGTCTTTTTTCCTGGTTTTTTTTTTCTTTTTTTTTTTTTTTTCTCTTTTTTCCCCTTTTGGCTGCAGAGTTCTCCCATTGCTTTTCTCTCCCTGCAACTGCTTGTAGAAAGGGGCTGGCTTCTGCAGTGCTGGTCACAAGCACCAGCCTGGGAGGATGACTCAGGCCCCGCACCAGCCAAGTGATCAGTCAGAAATCCCACCAGGGCTCACAGGAGGAGGAACGGGAGCTTTAATCCAAGGTTCCAGGTAACTGCACCCTGAACAAATGGACAAAAAAAAGAAATTGTGTGACAAATAGAGAAGACAACCAAACGTATATGCATATTATATCATTATTGTCAGACAGAAATGCTCTGTAATGTCAATTTTGGGAACTCAATCTTGACACCTTACGTATATCACAGGAGGCAGTGACCAAAGAGAGCTGGGTGTTCTTGGTTGAAGAACTCCAAGGACTGTTGTGACAGGATGAGGGCTATTGGTTTTAAACTGAAAGAGAGGAGATTCAGATTAGATATAAAGAGGAGATTGTTTACACTGAGGGTGGTGAGACACTGGCCCAGGTTGCCCAGAGAAGCTGTGGAAGGCCCATCCCTGGAGGTGTTCGAGGCCAGGCTGGATGGGGCTTTGAGCAACCTGGTCTGGTGGGAGGTGTCTGTGCCCATGGCAGGGAGGGTGGAACTAGATGGTTTTTAAGGTCCTTTCCAACTTGAACCATTCTTTGATTCTATGATTCCATGATTTTGGGCTGATGACTCACCCCAGACATATTCTATTGTGTTGTTATACATGGTTGGCTGCAGATGTCCAGGTGAGGGCTGGAGGTGGTTCTTTCCATGGTGAGGACTACAGCATGTAGTTGGCACATGAGTGTTTTCCAAAAGCACCAGCAAAGAGAGTTTCTTTGAATATTTTGGGCTGTGACTGGTACCACCTGTCTGCCCAGGGGGTGACCCTCACCAGTGTGAGGTTGCACTTGCTGGTGCGGAGTGGTCTATGCTCCTGCCTCTGTTTTAGTGCATGAGTCAGAACCTTTAATTCTCTCTGCTATGGCTTCCTCAATAAAGGAGGGATAATTATTGTCTTCCTTACAGTTCTGAGGTAGATTGGAAAGGTGAGGTTGGCGAATCTATTTTGATTTTCAGGCTCAGATGTTACACGATTAGAACTTCCCCCTGCTTTTTCTCGTCATTGCCCCAACTACTGTCGCAAAGTATTGCCCTACCTGGTGGCCACGCTGGCAATCTCTGGTGCTTGCTCATCTCGTGTTCTGGTTTGCGTGTGGAAGGGAATCTTCAATAAAAGGAAGGAATCTCTGGGAAGGCTGCGCTCCCCTCGGATGGCGGTAGCACAGGCTGGAAGTTGGGGCTGAAGCCTTTTTGGTCTGCTCTGTAGTTTCTGTGAAGCTTACAGCTGCTAAAGAAACCAGAAGATTTCCTTTTAAACAGTTAAAAACTCCATTAGGTGTTTCTTTTTGATAAAACAGTCAATAATGAAAGGAGCATTGGAAGCCTTGTTTCTTGGAGGGGAACGTGCCCCAAAAGTGAAGTGAGAGACTGAAAACCATCGCTGCTGGTCGGGCTGTTGGTCAAAGTGTAGAGCTTTGGTAAATGTGCTGAACTTTTTCATCCTGGGGTGGGGTTTGTGGCTAAACCCCAGTAACCCCAGTACAAACAATTGATAAAGCTGATGCTGTCTGCTTTTGTGCTTGTACATATTTAATGAAGACATTTGAAATCCTTCCACGTTGATAGAGAAAAAAGAAACCTTTCTTTTATGCTACTGGGTTTCTTCTCTTGTGGCAGCAACATCCTCAACTTTTTTTTCCAGATAGTTGAGTTTTACAGTATTGATTCTGATGTTTCTTTGGATCCAGTGTATTGGCAGCAGAGCTGACCTTCACGTGTCAGATGCTGGCCTCTCTGAGGGACCGAGTTAGAAAGAAGGTAGGACCTGTGTGTCTGAGGAATTCAGCAAGGATGAGCTGGCTCCAGCACATCCCTCTCAGCCGGAAGCAGCAGCAGCTTCAGTCCTGCCAGGGCTGTCTGCCCTCGAGATGGAAATTTAATGTTCCACAGCACTTTCTGTTGCATTAAGCACAATCCATAAAAGGTACTGGAGTGGACACCGACAACAAATGCATCACTCATGATTCACTCGTTGGTTCCCCCCCTGGCCCTGTCAAGCTGCGAGCCCCACTGGGAGTCAGCTGCTGGGCAAAGCTGGTATTGGAGAGGTTTGTGCTCTGGTGTATGAACAAACAGACGTATCATTATCGCTGCCCATCGTGACTGAGCCATGGTCTGCATGAAGCAGAATCAGGCTCATCTCCTCAGAGCTTGGTTGTTCTACCAGGAATCTGTGCTCCAATTTCTTTTTCGACACTTCTGACAAACTGGTGGGGGGGATGGATGCTCAGTTCTGTCCTGCAGAAGAAAACATTAGTCCCTGGAAAAGTTCAAAAAGTAGTCACTTCTTGACTGTCACAAAACTCTTTTGGCCCTTGTAGTGGAGAAAGGGATGTACCCCGTGTTTACCTCTGCAAATTGATGCATCGATGGTCCAGTTTTACGTGTCTTACTCCTAATAAAATATAGGTAAACATCTGGGAGATGTTTAACTGAGAAAAGTGGAGCTGGGCATTGCTGGTCTGCATTTGGTGAGCCTGGGGAGTGCCATGATGATATGATTTGCCAGAAAGAAGCCTCCAGACAACAGCAGGAACGGTGCTGTATGCCAGAAGAGCAGCTCCAAATAATGCTATGCTGCAGAGTCTGAATTTTTCCCTTTGCTTTCAGGTTTTCTCTGCCACCCACTTAATGTCCTTCAAAAGCTGACTGCTGAGAGATGACTAATGCAATGGTGTTTATCCTTCACTATGTCATAATGTAAAGTAGCTTCGGTTCATTGAATCTGGAAGTGAAGTTCTCATCAGAGACCTGAGTGGGCTTCAGCCTTTCTCCAAGATCTTCTCATTTGCTACCTCTCCTTTTCACGTGTTGGCTTTGATAAATAGCAGCAGAGTTTGGAGTCCTGCTGCACAGCCTGATGTTTTGCCCAAGGCAAGGGATGCCCCAACCCTCTGTGCAGCAGAAGAGATGAAGATGGGCTACATAGTGGGCTCATGAAGCAGGCAATGATGGCAACACTGCCTGTGGGAGAAACGTCTAATATCTTGCATGAGATTAGGTGTCCATCCAGTCTGGAAAGACTTTTTGCTGTGAGGGTGACTGAGCACTGGCATGGGTTGCCCAAAGAGGTTGTGGAGTCGCCATCCTTGGAGTTATTCAAAAGCCATCTGCACATGGTCCAGGACACCTGGGCCTAGGTGGCCCTGCTTGAGCATGGGGGTTTGAACAGATGACCTCCAAATGTCCTTGCTAACCTCAAACATTCTATGAGTGCGTGATTCTGCTCTTCTGACATTGTTTTTGTGGCATCTTGGCAGAAGGTACAAAAACCTGACCTTATGCTCTGTGGAGAGATGTGCTGCTGGTGACTGGTGCCCAGACTGAGAATTACGTTTTTGTTGCTAAGTTTTTTTTTATCTGCTCCCCCTTGCACTCTGTGAGGGTCTTCTTTTGTCCATGGAACTGCACTAAAACAAACTGAAAATGAGTATGAAGGTGAATTTCCCAGTACCATGAAAAAAGTCAGTGGCTGAGGAGGAACTGGTGTGGGAGTGATGAACTCCACCTGTTTGTGATTCTGCTTTAGACCATGCTTCTTCTGCAGGGTGATCCCAACTGAGGGCAGTGGGTTTTTTTCTTCCTGGTTTCTGTTTCAATAAGTGTTTCAGACTCTGTGCCCAGCACGTATGGGATCTGGGCGTCACTGGAGTTGGGTTTGCCTACACTTACTGTGGAGCAAATGTCTTCCAATAGAGTTAATGAAGCTGCCCCCGTAGGAATAAATAATAATAATTTTCCCATGGTTAGTGCCTCTCATCCAAGCATCTCAGCCACTCTACAGGCATTAATGCATTTAACCTTCATGCCACCCCAGAGCAATAGTCCAGTATTTATCATTACTGTTTTATGGATGCAGTAACCAACTCGCAGAGAAGTGAATCAATTTTCCTGTGGTGCTCTCATAGAGGAATAAAATATGGGAGGTTTTGGCTTGTAGGTCTGTAGCCTACTACGTTTTCCTTCTTTCTTTGTAAGACATCCAGAAGGGGATTTACCAGTTTGAAGATAAGGAGGTGTCTGTTTTCAGGTCTTGACTGGGAAGGAAGGAGGTGCCTGTGGAAATTTGCAGAGTAGATCTGAACTACCAAGAGGGCCATGGCAGACCTTCAAGCAATATCTTGGAAGGAATATAAAGTCAATTGTAGCATTTAGCATGAGGCACAATCTGTGGGGTTTTTTGGGTAGCATCACAATAAAAATGTTAAGGCCTATTAATAAGAAAGGCCCTCAAGCAAAAATAGTCTTCTGTGGAGAGATCAGCATCATTCTCTGTTCTGCAGTGAAAATAAATCATTGCTGGGATGCGTTACCCTGAAATAGCCTTTTTAAGAAACGAAGATCAAGCTTTGCTGCTTGAATAACATTAAAATAAAGAGTAGGCAATTAGAGTAGGTATGTGGAGGGGCATTTCTGTGCTGCCTCCCTCCTTGGGAAGGAGCTAGCTGACCCGGAGAGCCTCTTTCTTCACATTTTATGATTCATTGAGTAGGTTGCTCAGTTGGGATTTGCACTGTTGACCTGTTGGCTCACAAAGATGTTGAATCATCTCCCTTCAGGTCATTGTATGGCTCACCTGACAAGTGTGTGCAAAGCAGTGGCAGTATGGTAGAAGTGGTAGAAATCACATAAAAACCTAAAAAGAGCCTTTTGTGTTGAAAACCTTTTGCTTTCATTATTTCCTTCATTCCTTTTTTTTCTCCCCTGAAGTGTTGCTAAGAAGACTTATGAACTACAGGGCTTGTGGCAATGGTATTTCCCTGACAAAGGGATTCTCTGCACAGTTTTTGGGGAGGCAACTTCATCTTTATTCTTATATTGAGCCCGCTTTGTGGCCATGTTTGGTCTCCACGTATCGTGTGAAGGTATCGGGTGTCATGTTCAGAACAAACAGAAGGAGGAGAGCCTCAATCAGCTTCAGTTATGTCATTGAAGCCATTTTTGTGTCTTTTTACAGGTGCTGAAAGTGGAAAGTGTATGTGATTTTGAAGGGAGACTAAAGTCATGGTGGTGTAAGCCACCCAAAGCGCTTTTTGCTTAGCAGGTCCCTGAGATACAAGTGGTCAGTAGCTGGGAGGTGTGTGTGCAGCAGAATATGTGCTTTCTACCTTCGTATGTTTTCTAGGTGTCTGCTGTTCACCACTGCTGTAAACCTTTGACCATCTCCAATGGGCCTGTTATTATTTTGTAGCTCTGTTGAGTCAGTTTCTGGCCACCCATCCTCAACCAGTTGCATTGAGAGCTTAACTGGTGTGGATGCACATCCCATGCGGTAGCTTGGGCACAACACTATCTACAAGGAGATGTACCATCGGGAGGAAAAGGTCCAAGTCAGAGAAGCAAACCCTTTTATACAGTTGTTTCTCTTTTACTTCCCATCCCCTTGCTCTTTGACCATGAGAAAAGGCAGAGTAAAAACATCCTGTTCTCACTAAGGCATGGAGAGCAAATACTTAATTAGCAAGACAATATTGCCCTGGAGGTTGCTGCAGTAAAATGTTAATTGAGCAAGCCTAAGTCAGAAATGGGACATATTTAGTTCAATATTTAGGATTTTGCGGGTTTGTGCTAGTTAGCAGCGTTCAGTGCCGTGCTGGCTGTAAGGACACCTCTTAGCATGATTTTTCAGGAAAGCCAAGTGGAGAGATGATGCTCTTGTCTGCGAGCACAGATGTGTGTGTGGTGCCTCCAGAGCGAGGAGGTGCTGGACAACATGGGCCATGGTCTTGGTTGGGCAGCAGAAAGAGGGAATATTCTCCATATATCATGTTGTTACTGGCCTCTTGGTGTAAATCACCCGTCCTCTCAGAATCCCTGCTTTCATTGTGCTCAAAACTCCAATCACACAGAGAGAGTTAATACTTTCATGGGACAGGGGTGGAGGAGGAGGAGCCTTTTGTAAGATGTACAATTGCCAGTTAGAGGTAAGAAGGTCTAAATTTTTATTTAGACACTCCTTGACGTGTTCCAACAGGGTAGAGACCTCCCCTCCATTTGCTTTTTGTTGTCGTTTTCACAAAGGTGCTATTGTTTCGCCTACAATGGCTTGGGTGGGAAGGGACAAAGTGGCTCAGACAGCTCAGAGGAGGAAGATTAGCTTTGCAGAATGCTTATTATTTTATTATTTAGCCAGGCAAAGCATTGTCATTTGGAAGGCAGGGGGAGAGAGAGAAGAGAGAGATGTTATCAGCAAAGCTGATTGGTTTTTCTCTTTTATCCTTTCCTCTGTCAGAAGAAAATAAATGTCTTTTCTAGAAGAAATATATATTTTTCTTGATTTCCAGAGGATAAACTTGAAGTTTAATTAGATTCAGCCGTGCAGTATTACTTCTCATCTGCTGATCACTTTAATTAAATTATTGCAAGGATTGAAAAATATTAATCCAGGGGCTGGAGAACTGAGCAAGCGCCCGGGAAGTTTTCCGCAGTGATTCTTACCTTGAAACAAATTCTCTGTAACCACACGTGGCTCCATGATTCTGTTTTCCTTCCTACTTCTGCTCATAATCTGTTTTCCTGGGATATCAGGAAGACAGTGTAATACCTAGAAGTGCGTGAAACGTGTAAGACATTATGGAAATTATGTTCTGCATTCATCAAAATGACACGTACATTAAAAACCCAACAATTTCATTAACAGCACACTTTGGATTTTCACGAGAAATTTGGAGGTTTTTAGCAAAGATTTAATAGCAGGTGCTTTTAATGGGCTCTCATTCTAGGACATCTCAGGAAAATATTTGCAATGAAAAAGTAATATGCCATAAAACACATTTTACGTGTATCTGGGTGTATACATAGCCACATGACATGCATATAACTACAGTAAAATGAAGAATTATCACTAATATTCTAACATGAGCAAATGAAGAGGGGAAGAATGTAGGTATTTCCTTTAATTTACTGCCTTGCTTTGAGATTTTTAAAATGAAATGTTAGGTTGTTTGGGGGGGGTTCTTTGGTTTGTTGTCGATTTTTATTTTCTTTTCAAAGCAGTGAGGGATGAACAGGCCCTTACTTTCATAGCGGTGAAGTTGCAGTCTATATGGATAAATGCAGTTATGATACATCCTGCTGTTGTTAAATGCAGGAGCCCGTGCCCTGTGTATTTTAAATCCGCTGAAACTAGTGGCAATATCTGCAGGCAATTCCAGGTTTATCAGAAGACAGAGCCTGGGAGATTTAACAATGCCTGGTTGTATTCTCGACCAAAACAATTTGTCACGGTTCCTTGTTCTGCTTTTCATAGTTTCCTGGGACATTTGGGTAGGGTAGATGTTTGCAAGTCACTAGAGCAACTGCATGTGATACCTGATTCTATTTAATACAGTGCAGTGCAATAGAGAATAATGCACAATAATGCACATCTCTCTCTTGGTTGCACTTTGGTCTTGGTAGGTGTTCTGCTGAACCCAAACTCTTGAGGTTTTACCTTGTTTCCACCTGCTCTTATGTTGCTCAGGGTTGCAGTAGAGAGAGAATTTGCCCGTCCCAAAGGAGACCGTAGATGCCAAAACCTGGATCCTGGGCTGCATCCAAGGAAGCCTGGCCAGCTGGTTGAAGGAGGTGATTCTTCACCTCTGCTCCACTGTGGTGAGACCACACTTGAAGGACTGTGTCCAGCTCTGGAGTCTTCAACGTAAGAAGGACATGGACCTGTTGGACGGGGTTCCAGAGAAAGCCATGAAGATGGTATGAGGGTTGGAGCACCTCTGCTGTAAAGAAAGGTTGAAAGAGTTGGGGTTGTTCAGCCTGGAGAAGAGAAGGCTCCAGGGAGATGTTATAGAAGCTTTTCAGTACCTAAAGGGGGCCTACAGGAAAGATGGGGAGGGACTTTTTCAGGAAGAAATTCTTTGCTGTGAGGGTGGTGAGACACTGGAATAGGTTGCCCAGAGAAGCTGTGGCTGCCCCATCCCTGCAGGTGTTCAAGTCCAGGCTGGATGGGGCTTTGAGCACCCTGGTCTAGTGGAAAGTGTCCCTTCTCATGGTAGGGGTATTGGAACTAGGTGATTTTTAAGGTGTCTTCCAACCTAAACCATTCTATGATAAGAAAGCGTCATGTCTGAAGGAAAGGGAGCTATACCTGTAAACCTGATGAATTATTTTATATCTGTTGATGTCAGATGCCAGGAAATATGTTTATTAGTATTGATTTGGACTACAAACATCTGCAATGGTTGTTCCTTCACTGCCCTTTCCTGTATCCCACTGTTGGTGGCAGGTTGCACTGGTGGCTCCTCCTGCCGACACGCGGCTGGGTTGGAGTGACAAGCAGTGAGACACTCATCACGGGGGAGTTGTCATCTCTCTGCTGCAGGTTTAATTAGCTCACTTCCTTGAGCCGATTGCCTGAAAGCAAATCTCCTACATGGACTTTCCTCCTAGGTTGGGTTCATAGGGACGTGATGGACAGACGTGCTTGGCACGGTGACGTCTTTCCATCGAGGTGGCCGGTGGCTGCTGTACAGCATGATTGAGATGTAGGAATAAGGGGCTTCGTTTGACCGTGAAGGAGGCTGCCTAATCCAAGAAAAAACATGAATGACATCTTTACTTAATACTCATTTTGGCACATAAAGGACCATTTCCCTCAGCACGTGGCTGATGGGTGGTGGCCCTTCCTCTGCTCCCACCCCGAGGTCTCCCCAGCAGGGCTGGGAGCCGGCATCTCAGACAGATTGATCGGTCTGTCCCGTTGTCAAATCAAGCTCCAGTCAAAGTTGCTTTATTGACTTAACCCTAATGCAAGTATTGCCAAATCTAATACGCGGGAATTAAATGGCAATTATCCATTTATTTGAGTTGGCTTCTTCCTCCTCCTGCGTTTCAGCTCCTAATTGAATGCTGCTCAGTGCGGCGCTGCCAGCTCTGCCTGGGTGGAGGGATTGGGGGCAGCTCTTGACCCCCAGCAGTAAAGGGAAGATTGCCCATGCTAAGCTGATGGCACATTCACTTGGAGGACTTCCAAACCCACGTCCATGATGTGGGCATCCCAACTCGATGCTGGTTCTCCACAGCTCAGTTGTGTGTCCCATCTCCTATCTGAGGTGGGCTGGTTTCTACAAGAACATTGTCCTCCAAGAGATCATGGAATTGTCAGAGTTGGAAGGGATCTCTAGAGATCATCTAGTCCAACTCCCCTGCTTTTAGCAGGAATGCCTAGAACACATCACTCAGGACTGCATCCAGGTGGGTCTTGAAGATCTCCAGAGAAGGGGACTCCACGACCTCCCTGGGCAGCCAGTTCCAGTGCTAAGAGGAGGTGCAATGGGATGATGGCTAAGCAAGGGACAGAAAATCTTTGCAAACTTTTTTGGGGATCCTTACAGGTTTTCTCTAAAAAACCACTAGTATGTGATAGAGATGTTTGTGGGCTGCACCACATCGCTCTACATTAGGTTGCCCAGCCTTGGCACAGGTAACATCTGACCTGGGTTCAGATGCCAGCCAGGGCTTGGAGACCTCTTCTATCTCATTCTGTGGCTTGGAGCTCACCAACCACTGCAAGTTCTTTTCTAGCAATACCAAAATGCACCCAAGGAAGGTAGGAGTGTGGCTCCTTCATACATGCAGCAAACGTATTTCTTCTTTGCTATTGCTTTTTTTTTTTCATAAGCTGTTTTCCAGGCTGTGCCTTAACAGCACAAAATCATTTTGACTGTGGGTGATTTTTGCTGTTTAAGTTTTTCTCTGTCTAAAATAGAGGTGCTGGTTCTTTTTGGTAGTAGTCTGCTCTCCGCATCCCACCACCTGTGTCCACATCCTTGGGCTTTAGCGTTACCGCAAGAAAAAAGGAGGTTTTTTCATAGCTGTAAAAATCGATGTTGTGGTTCATAATAGAGTGACCTTGAGGTCTTCTGGATCATCTTCAGTGCAGATGCCACGTCCTAAGGGTTTGAATTGAAGAGAACCATGGTCCTCTGCTAGTGTGGTGCTACAGTCTACTGGTGCGCACTGGGTCTATGAACCTCTTTGCTGTGGGAAGAGGGATTTTTGGTGATTCCTCTCATCGGTGTGTGGTTGGGGGAGTGCACAAATCTTTGGGAGAATTCCATCGTCGTTGTGTAAAGCATCATTAGCAATGGCACGACGGGAGCTCAGCGCTCAAAAAGAAATAGGATTGTGCCTTTCCTCATGCTGTGGCTCATGGTGCAACACTAAATGTCCGTGCTATAATTATTGTGTGCAAAATACTGCCCTGTATGACCGTTGAGCTTGAACATTAAGTGGCCAGTTCCTGTGATAGAGCTCTGATTGAATTAACGAGCTTAAAAAAGCTTACGAGGGCCAGGTATTCAGAGGCCAGTGAATGGATACATTTTGTTTTTAAAACAAACCAAAAACTTGTTGAGAAATATAAGCTTCCAACTTTTAATGGAGGCTTCGCAGACAAGTTTCCTTGTCTGTAAAGCTCAGGTTTTAATTATATTTTTTTTTAATGTTTTAAGACAATGGCTCAGAAGTCCCCAGACATATTCCCAACTCATGTAGAACGATGTTTTAATGACACATTCCTGCTGGAAGATGCTCATTTTTAAATTGTTGTTTTCCACCAACTCAGCCAGTTTTTAGATGTAAAAGTTGACTGGAAGTTTTGAAATGGTGTTATTTAGCCGTGATCTTGGGTGAAAATATGTCTACTTTTGGCATTAGCAGTAAGCAGCATTATATTTTCTTCTGGCATGTCTTTCAGCTCTTGCAGTCATGGATTTCAAAGCTAGAGAGGATCATGAGATTATTTTGTCAGTCTTTTTGGATCACTTATATGCTAAGAACTTATTACACTGTTATTTGATGTTTATTCAGCTCCTTGCATCAGGAGGAAATTGGCACTTGCCTACAGGATGGGTGGGAAGTACTCCATCCGTTTTCATCCAGGGGAATCATAGAATGGTTTAGGATCGAAGGAACCTTAAAAATTATCCAGTCCAACCCCCCTGCCATGGGCAGAGACACCTCCCACCAGACCAGGGTTCTCAAAGCCCCATCCAGCCTGGCCTTGAACAACCTTCAGGGATGGGGTATCTACAGCTTCTCTGGGCAACCCCAGCCAGTGTCTCACCACCCTCACAGCAAAGAATTTCTTCCTAATATCTAATCTAAGTCTTTCAGTTTAAAACCTAAACCCTCGTCCTATTGCTGCACTCCCTGATAGAAGCTCCCTCTCCTGTAGCCCCCTTTAGGGACTGGAAGGGGCTCTAAGGTCTCCCCGGAGCCTTCTCTTCTCCAGGCTGAACAACCCCAACTCTCTCAGCTTGTCTTCATAGGAGAGGTGCTCCAGCCCTCTGATCATCTTTGTGGCCTCCTCTGGACCCACTCCAACAGGTCTGCATCCTTCTTGTGCTGAGGACCCCAAAACTGGACACAGTTAATCTAGGACTAAGACCCAGAGTTCTTACCACCCCTCATCCCTTTGCACTGTAAACAGCTCCCCAGTGCCTAAAGAGACTGTGCTTAGCATATTGGCTAATATTTTGGTTATTTTGAATTATCTTGTCTTTGTTGAAGCACAGGTGGGCAAGGGGTGGGTGCAAGCGTGCACCTGTGTGTGCCTATGAGTTTTTTCTTCTCTTTATACAATTTGGGACTGTTAGACAAAACCAATTAAGTTTCTCATTGCCTAGTGGCATCATCACAGAGGCTTTCCTCCTGAATATGCAAGCTTTTCCCCCCAGACACGCACACAACACTTTTCTGAGAAAGATGCATTTTAGGAATGTCATTCTCCTTACAAATTGCTTCTCTCTCGGTGTGCTCTAATTATAGAAGCTGCGACGATGTGTGTGTGTGCATGAAGGCAGCAGCAGGAATTTCAGATAAAATCAATTCACTTAAACTAACTGATGTTAACTGCTTGGCCTGCTCGTTAACAATGAACTGGAAGAGAAGTGCTGATTGACCTCCTCCTCTGATCTCTGAGGGATGTTAAATCACCTCAAGTGTGGAATGAGCACAGTGCAGAGGGTGGGACAGGAGTGTGACTGACTGAGACTCTCAAACTTTGTTTTGGGGGAAGTTACCAGATGATGAACTTTCCAACCAGACTGTGAACTCACTGGAACTGAATGGGTGCTTAGAGGCTGATCTCTACCTTCTAGACAAGCCTTTGTGACCATCAAGGTGGTTTTTGTTTTTGTATCCAACAGGACATATTTTCTGTTTTAAGGGAGAATTGGCTACTGGCTTTTTTGCATGCCCCATTTGGTCTTCTCCATGCTCTCCTAGACTTCATTCATCCAATGCTGACCACCAGCAGAGGAGGCAATCTGCAAAGCATCTCCTTTCCCAGTGGACACATGTCCCCCATGTAGTCTACATGAGCTGCCTTGTGGCCACCCAGTGGGGCTGGTGCAGGCATAACATCTTGGAGCTGCAAGATGATGAAGAGTCTGTGGGAGGCAACTTTTCATTGCTTAAGGATTGCTGGTTGCCCCTGAGCAGCACCATTTTACCTGTTTGAGCATCAATGGGTAAATAGCCCAGGTCCTGCAGACTTTCTGCTGTGAAGTACCTGTCCCCTCTTCACAGTCCAGGGGGATGGGAGGAAGTCAGGACATGATGATGAAGGAAAACTGTAACACTCCTGATCCTTGGGTCTTCATCGCTGTGAAGATGAAGTGCTTGTTGAGGAGCCATAGAATGGTTGAGGTGGGAAGGGACTTCCGGAAGTCATCTAGTCCAACCTCCCTGCTCAAGTAGGGTGTCCTGGTTTTAGGGTAGAGCAAAGCTTTCTGTCCTTTTCTGTCTATAAACTTTCTATTTAGTGACAGAAGCCGTTGCTTATACTTGCTGTGGTGGCAACCAGGGTCTGCTGACTCAGTTGTTTATCCCATGGAGGGGTTGCACCTGTTGGGAGGAGTGGGAAGGCCAGGTGACCCAAACTGACAAATAGCATATTCTTTCCCATCTGCCACAGTCAATATAAAAGCTGAGGGCTCAAAGGGCTCACATTGGCTCCTCTTCAATGGCTTTGCTTTGGGGACTCTCTTGCTTCAACATCTCAGGAGGACCCTGTCAGTTTGTCTACCTTTAATCCTGAATCCAGTTCCCGTTCCTCAGAGGATCTGGTCTGGAACTTTCCCAGTGCCTGCTGGTTGACACCTCCCAGAGCTTGGTACAGCTTTGATTATATACTTATATATATTGTATCTATTTCAGTGTTTCATTTTTATTTTATTTTTAATTGTTGATTAAAGTAGCTTAGTTTTTTCTAAACTCATAAATCTCTTTATCTCTCTTCTTCCTCCCCTTGGAGCGAGAGGTGGGGGAAGGCATCTCTTGTCTTGCCGTTGGCCAACGTCTCAAACTGTGACACAGGGCCAAGTTGCTCAAGACCGTGTCCAGGTGGCGTGTGGAAGGATGGGCTGAAGGGTGCTGCAGCTGACTGTGGGTGCTGGGGATGTACCATCCTGGCAACAGAGATGGAGTGAGTTCTGAGGGCCCTTCAGTTTCAACCTACTCTTCCTGAGGAGTGACAAGGGAGGAGAATTTGCCCAGGGAGGCATGTGGCACATCTCAGTGTCCCCAAGCTGCGTTGTGACGTCTGTGTGGTGGTGGCTGCTGCTAACTTTACAAGCTGGGGGTGGAAAAAGCATTCACTTGAGAGGCCCAAGGGAGTGAAGGAAAAGAGGAGGAGGCAAAAGGAGATGAATGGAAGGAGGGCTCAGTCCAGCATCCCCACACAGACACCCAAGATCCATCCTCATTGAGTGGCTGCTGTTGGCTTCTGGATGGATAAACCACTGTCCCAGCCACACTGGAAACAGGCTCTGGCTGCTTGTGCCCAAGTATTTAATGCTCATCGATGGACCAGCAGCACGAGGGACCACGGAGGAGCAGGGATCTGGCAGGAGTCCTGTTTCTTCTGCTAGAACGTTCTATTTTATTATTGTCGGTGAAAATCCAGAGAGCCCTTGCTGGCAACACGCTGCTAACGAGTTCAGCTTTCCCATGAATGACGGGTGTACGCAGAAGGCAAGGGTTGTGTGTGTGGAAAAAAATCCCAGGGTGTTAACCCTTTTGTAGGGTTTGATGGGGAGAACGTGTGGGAAGAGGTTTCTTTGACCTCAGCTGCAGCAAGGTGGCCTGGAAAGAAGGTCAGAAAAGGAGATCACAGCACTTTGTAAGGACATTTGAAGAGAGGCTACAAGAGGAAGAGGAGCATGGAAGAGTTCCAAGTGATGTTGAGTGATGTAGCATGACTCCTACAGCCCTAAAATGAATGTCCCCTTTGGCATTCCTTGAGATTCCCAAAGGACCAAAGGAGGTCCTCCTGTGGAGGTTGTGCAGCTCCAGGAGTTTTGCCTTTGGAACCAAAACCTTTTAGGTGAATTTTGTTTTTCACCATTTCACTATGATTTCTGTGTGCATTCCTCTCTGTGGGAGCAGTGGTACCGGTACTCAGTGGGGTGGTATGAATAATTGATTTTTATTTACTTTTAAAGCTACTCTTCCTTATGGCTGATAAATATGATTAGAATTTATCTGAAAATGGAAATAAAAAGACTGAAATATTTCGGGGAAAAAAAAGCCACAACCAAACAAAAAAAAAAAACACAACAGCTTTTTCTAGTTTTCTTTTTCTTTGGGGAGCTTAAAAGTGGGGAAATTTTGAGAATCCACAGTATTTTGGTTCAAAATGTCAAAACATTTGCAATGGGCTGTTTCCACTACAGTAAAGGGAGGAAGAAGAATAACTTTCAGCTGAAGGCAGCTTACCGAGTTTGGCATTTGTATCGGTTGACCTGAAGTAGAATGCTTTAGCTAATAAACCAGTTGTCTGAAAAATTTAATTCAGCCTTTTCTTCATCAGCTTCCTGTCACTTTCACTTTCTCATACTCATCAGTATCGCAGGGTTGTGGATTTTCTCTCTCTCTTTTTTTTTTTTTTTTCTCTTTAGGCAAACACTTCAACCCATGTCTCGGTTTTATTTCGGAAGAAAGGGAGAAAGTCTGCGTTCAAGTACATAATGGAGTCTTTTCGATTAAGATGAAGAGCAAAATCTGGTTCTGCAGATATTTAATGAGTCATGCTGAGAATGAGAGAGAGAGAGCAAAGTTCTGCTGAATTAAACAGCAAAAGGCTGGGTTTTCTCTCACAACCAAAGGCACGATGGGCCTGAGGATGGATCCATCCTTCTGTATGTTGAGACTGAGCCCCACTGCTGCTGCTTTATCCATAGGAAAGGGATATTCTTGCTTTTATGTGGGTGCAAAAGGGGATATAATAATCTCTAATAAACCTTACCCTCCGTGCAATCATTTTTTTTTTTTTTGGTGTAACCATGGGTATAAAGTTCATTGTACAAACCACCTTGCACGTGGAGTAACTGGACTTCTTCAGTAGCTTCACATGAACTTGTGATAACCTTCTCTTTTATTTATATTTAATTTTTTAGCACTGTCATGGGCTGTGTTGTTCTGTGTAGATTAGAGGTTGCCTCGTACATTAACAGGTCCATGAGATTATGCCTGAAATTCTCTTTGAAAACAGCAAAGTTTGGTGTTTTTTTTTTCTAATCAACAAATGTCAATAAGGTGATACTTCTTTCTGCTCCTGTCTCAGTAGATGAGGAATTCTGTAGTGTTTGCCCATATTGAGCATCTCACTAGTGGTGAATGACCTGAGGGTTTGCCAGTACCTTGCAGAGGGTCAGAGAACTCAAAACCTGGTCCATGTGAATCCCAGGGAGAGAGAGCTGAGAGAGTCCATACCATTAACAGTCTTTTGTTTCTGGTGAATAAGTGCAGCAGGAGATGTGCAACAGGAAACAGGACATTTTGTGGCCATTGCTACAACCTCTGCTGACCACTTGCAGATCTCAGAAGCTGTGGAAGACCAGATCCACATACAGTGTCCCACAGAACCAAACCCAGGAGACTTTCTGGGAAGAAGGCAGGTGGTATTTCATCTTCCTCCCTGTATGGCGTATGGGGTTTTGTACATATGGATCATAAAACCCTGTATACGATTTATGATTTTTTCCAAAAGAGCTAGTTTCTTGAGCCAGATGGTTTCTATTACAGTTAATCTTTAGCAAACAAAAGTAATTTTCTTTCCTCTATTCAGTAAATGTTGGGAAGGTGCATAAATTATCAGTACAGTTTTCTTATTTAAACATATAGGTAAAGGCTACCAAAAAAATGGCAAGGGGTGTGTTGCACTATTTTCTTTCTCTTAGAGATGTCTAATAAGTTTCCTTGCACCGTTTTTGCTGGAGAATTGAAGCTTTCCAGAAGAGGAGGGTTGGTATTTCTGTTCTGTAATGGGAAATCTATTCCAGCACTTGCACTGCTGTCCATCCCCAGAACGATCTTTTTTTTCCCTGCAGATAAGATACCAGTTGTCATGTTGCTCAGTCGCTGTTACCAGTTGCATCCACATTGTCTCTGTTTTGGTCATTTTTGCTCTCTTGCTGTCCCAGATCTCACTTCATCTCTCTGGGGCTTCTAGTTTGTAAAAAGTCTATGTGCAGATCTCGATGAGGCTGCAAGAGCTCTCCAAGAATGTTGTATTTACTTGCTGCAGGTGCAATCTCTCTTCTATATCCTTGAGATGGTCTGAAATTTTAGTCCTGACCAACAAATGAAGTGATGAAGAGGAAGGAGATGGTGGGGGGAAGATGTTTTCTGCTGGACCTTGTGCTAGAACAAGTGTGGTTGACCCTGAAGCAAACTTGGGGGTCCAGCATCACATTCTTTTCCTGCAGAGCTGTCATTCACGTGCTTTCCTGTCCTCCTACAAATCTTCTTCTTTATGGACTTGCAAATGCCAAGGGGGTGGGGAGCCACCAATTGACTTTATAGGGTACCAGTGGCCAGAGAAACGAGGAGAGCACTCCCTTCTCCCACCCAACTCTTCATCTCCATCTGAGCATCGCAGCTATTGATGCACCGAGTCTCGTATTTGTCCTTGGTCCAATCAGATTTGTGATTCCTCCCAACCCTGGAAGCTCTCCCATGTGGTGGTAGGAAGGATAATCACGTGAATTATACCTATTATTTGCTGGGATCACACATTCTTATGCATTTTTATTACAAAACCTTTTATCTAATATGTTTCTCGGGGTCATTTTGCTAATGGAGTTTACATTTCAGGATTTTGCTTATAAAATCCATAATTTACAAAGAGTGAAAAAAATCCCCACCCTGTTTACCTGCATGTTTTCAACTGGAAAGCTGCAGTAAGGTAATATTTGTAAAGGTTCCTGCCTTTCCTTCAAATGAATAATTTTTCTGATACCATTTCTTTGCATTGCATGGACTTAATTATAAAAAAAAAAAAAAAAAAATAATCTCCATTTTGTCATTAATAGCCTGGATCTTTTAAAAGATATTTTCTAAGGCAATTAGTGCTGAGAGCATTAATAAGAGCAGAAGAGAGACTGATTAAGAGCTGGTTTAAAAATAAAAACAGCAGTTTGTAGTTTATATCACCAATAAATCTTTAAATAATGACTTTTCAAAACTATTTGGATTCTTCCTCTTTTTTGCTGGCGGTTTTCAGGTTTCATTTCCAACAGCTGGGGCAGCGAGTGTGGGATTAATCCTTCCCACTCGGGTTTTTAGTCAATTCCTTTGCATTTTCACATCCCGTCGGTGCCTGTGTTTGCGTTAACAGGCTACTCTAGGAATGGAGCAGTGCCAAAAACCCCTTTTTTGCTCCAGTTTTATTTATATACTCATGTCATCATTAAAAACACAACAAAACCACACCAAAGCTATCAAACATCTTAAATTGCCATTTTTTTTTTTTACTTTTTTATTTTTAATGACTTGGATATCCTTTTAGAAATACAGGCAGGCACTGCCTTAACTCTTGCTTCTGCTACTGCTTTAGAGCATGAAGAAGGGACCATGATTAGGCTTTCTGTCTGGGAAAGCAGGAAGGAATGGGATTTGAGAGGGAAATTTCGGAAATGAATTGCTATTTTCCAGTACATTGATTTATTTCAATCAAAAATGAATTGTCTTCTTAACTCTCTCCTAATCCACTGCCAGCAAAGAAAACTGGATCAAAAAGGGCTTTGTTTTATTTAAAAGCTACTTAACTGTGCCTTGGTAATAGGTCAGAATTATGCAAAACCTTTTAAAGTTTGCCTCCCCTTCATGTAAAAATGGAGAAAAACTCATAATTGTAAAACTGCCCAACCAAAGCCAAAATTCCACGCTTTGCCAGAATTAGCAGCTGCTTAATCCATTGCGCGGTTCCGCTCTGCACTTGTTCTTTGTAAAACTTTGCTTAAAATTTTAAGTCTGTTTTACAGTTAACCATCGTGGAAAATCAATGTTCTCCCTAATTCTCTGGTCTGGACCAGAGAACGTCTGCCCGGGGGGATGTCTGTGGTGGGAGTCCCCGTCGCTCTCTGAATTTTTTTGTTGGTTTGGTAGAAATTTGAGGAGGTGAAACTGGACTGAGAATCCCACCAGCTGGTTTCCCATGGGCCACCAAGCTCTCCTGACCTTCACATCACTCTTAGCCATCGTGTTGGCACCGTGAAGCCATGGGCTTTTTATTCTGGTAACGGTCCTCCGAGTCTTTGACACTTCCTTCTGAAGGAAGAGCTGCTGGTTTTCTTGTTGTAGAAATTAGAAGGCATTGTGAGGTGGTTTCTTTTTGTTTGTTTAGTTGGTTGCTTTTTATTTTTTTTCACTTCTGGCTAAAAATGGACGTAGGATGAGAACAGGTTTTCTGGCAATATGGTTTAATGCAGAAGTAGAAAACATCAGTTTTGATTCTACAAACCACCGTTTGCTTTCTAGCATCTTTAGAAAGCTTGAAAAGAAAAGACTGTAAACCACAAACTGTCACTTGCTGCTGCAAAAGGTCTGATATATTTCTAATGTCCTTGCGAAAGCAAGGAATTTGTTAGTAAAATAAACTGTTGGGGTAGTAATATAATAAAGTCGGTTGGTTCATTAGGACTTTTTTTAATTGAGTTTTGTTGTGTGTTGCCCCCCATTGTGAGCTGGAATCAGCCTCTGCCCAGCATCAGTGCTGCATCTCACCCCTTTTACTGTGTGGTGTGTCCCACCATCTGGGTGACACTTTGTGCCAGCAACTTTCTCTTACTCTATTTCTGCTGCTGTCTGGGATTTCTCTGCTCCTTATCAAGATTGTAGGTGGTGTCTCTCCAGGCTATTGGTCATAGCTTTGCCTTTCAGTTGTGAAGCCTACCTTCAGAGCTGGAGCAAGTTTGGACTGGGCTGTTATTGCTCACATCTGGTCTCATGGAACAATGTGGTGTTCACCAAGGAGGACACTTCCCCATTTGGCCAAGAGTCAGTGCCTGGTGGGGTGAGAATGAGTGTGTGCGTCAAAGGGTTGGCTCTAGAGATATGTTCTTCTCTTGGTGGACTACTTGGATATGTCTCTTGCTTGCCTTAATACTGTGTGTGTGGGTTTGGAAGGCCGTTTTTGTTGACTAGTGCTTTGAGAATGGTGGAGATGGTACTTTCTGGAACGTGAATCTGTGGTGGTTTGTCAAAGCTGAACAATCCTTTGCCAGCTTGGCTTCAAATCTCCTTGGCCAGGCTCCCTATACGGGGCTGTCTGCAGCGATGATCTCCTGGACACGTGGGGTGAGCTGCAGGGCTGAGAAGATACCAGCACTAGATGTGCACCTAGAGTGTCTCATCACTTTCTTCTTCATCGCTTTCTTGTTCATATTAGCATAGAATTGTCTAAGTTGGAAGGGACCTTAAAGATCATCTAGTCCAACCATCAACCTAACCCTGACAAAAATCACTAAAGCTTATTCCTAAGGACTATGTCAACCCACCTTTTGAACACCTCCAGGGATGGTGCCTCAACCACTTCCCTGGGCAGCCTATTCCAATGCCCAATAACCCTCTTTGTGAAGAAATGTTTCCTAATATCTAGTCTAAACCTCCCCTGGTGCAACTTGAGGCCATTTATCCCTTGTCCTATGAGGCAGCAGCTCCATGTCAAGCTGCACATTTCCTCAATGTCACATTGGCAGCTGAGGTCTCCCATTGCAGTTGGCGAAAGAGCACGTAAAGACACTTTGCTTTGGTGGAGCCTTTACTTAAAAGCTCTCCCTTTCCATTTGCTGCACCCACCTGTAGCTTTTATAGAACCATAGAATGGTTTGGGTTGGAAAGGACCTTAAAGATCATCCAGTTACTACCCCCTTGCCATGGGTAGGGACACACCTCCAACCAAACCAGGTTGCTCAAAGGCTTGTCCAACCTGGCCTTGAACCCCTCCAGAGAAGGGGCATCTACAGCTTCTCTGGGCAACCTGTTCCAGTGTCTCACCACCTTCACAGCAAAGAATTTCTTCCTGAGATCTGATCTAAATCTCCCTTCTTTCAGTTTAAACCCATACCCCTCATCCTATCACTTCATTCCCTGATGGAGTCCCTCCCCATCAGAAGAATTAAGAAACGGTAGGAAAATGCCAGAAATGCCAGTGTCAGCTGCTGATGCTTTAGCAATTGCAATTTTGAGGGTATAACTCTTTCCTGGGTGAAGTTTGAGCTGATAGCAGAAGAAGATGGGTTGTCCTGTCTTCTCCCAGGGGGAAAGCAAAATGAGGAAAATAAATGAAAAGTGTGAAAATGTTTTTTTTTAACATCAAGGACCCACAGTGTAAGTCACAATCACCTTTTCCCAGTTGTGGCCTTGAACTCTATTGGCCTTGGGGCGTGCAAAGAATTTACTGGATATTGCCAACCTTCTCCTCCTCCTTGGGGAATCGTAATATTTCGGCACTTGCTTTAGGTACTAAAGACATTTAACTTTTTATTGGACACAGATGTACTTCACATTCGCTTTCTTTCCCAGCTTTGCAATGGCTTCACTTGGCTCGGCAGGACAGATGCATTTTTGCTTTGCTTTCTGCTGCCATTTTCAAATTTTTCAAATTATTTCCCTTGTCTCCTTGAACTGCTGAATCCTCCCTGAATAGTTACGACTCCTCCGTGTGGAGGCTTGAAACCAGAGCGGTTAAAACGGCCTCCTTGTTACTATTGTCTTGTCTTTTCATAAAGAAAACCAAAATAAAACCAGAACCGGCAGCGTGTTGTAACATAAAATAAAAGTCCAGTGGCAGGAACCTGCAAACCCGATTCAATGCAGTTTTCTCAAATAAGCAATTCTCCAGTCGTTGCATTTTCAAAGTAATTTTCTTTTGAAATTCTGGCCAAAGGTTGGATCTACCTTTGTGTTTGCTTTTCTTAATTTATTTTTTTTTACCCCACTTAATTTGCACTTGTTTGAGGGCTGGAGGTGATATGCTGCTCTCTGGTAGATATTTATGGACTGAGATTTTAAGCCTTTAAAGGGAGGTTCGTCATCTCACAGCCCTCTTGCATTTGGCTAAAATAAATATGGTGAGGCTTAAAAACTGAAGTTGTTCCATGTTTTTGGAGTGTGATCCTCACACATTGCCCTGCTGTGTTTTTCCTTCTTTTTCATGAGGGAAACGCAGTGTAGGGAGAGCAAATCTGTTTCCCCATGGCCACCCAGGGGAGGTTGGATAAATCTCACCCTCCCAAATTAGCACCTGAACTTCTGGGGGAGTTTTTAGCTCTATGGAACAACTTGGGACACAGAGTGTTGCTCAGTGTTTCTTTTTTGTGGTGTTGCAGGGACTCTGAAGTGCAGACGTTCACAGTCTGTGCAGTGAAATTAGTGCATCTCCTGCTTTTTGCAACATTTGACATATTTAATCTTTGCTTTTGGGGTGCTTTTTTTTTTTGGCATCTTAAATGACTCCCCAGAGGTACCTGGTCAATCTTCAGGAGTGTCCCCACACTGAACACATTGAAGTTTGCAATCCATATTGCCTGGGGGGTTTAATTAAATACTGTTCCTCACTGGGTGCTTGTAGTTGAGGACTTGAAGGAACTTCCAGCCCTGGTTTGGTTGCATCATGGTCCATCTGAGGCTTCACTCAGCAAAGTACACAAGTGTGTTTGGACTCAGCATCACTGGGACAGGCTAAAAATCTGTTGAGGCAAATTCAGTTTTTCACAAAACATGGGGACCAGTCCTCTGGGTGTATGGAATTAGAAATGTAGTCAAGCTGAAGCCATGACCTGGCTACCCATCCTCCTGTATTATTAACCCAGAATGTGTCAGCATTCTGAAAATCCAAGAAATACCTCCCAAAACTGGGTTCAGTGCAGTCAGTAATGATCTAAACCATCTCATCCTGTGCTGCTCTTCTGTCAGAGATTAAATAAAAGCTGGATCGTGTTACTAACAAATGAAATTCCGGGGGCGGGCAGGTAATCCCAAGCTAATTTCACGTGTTATACAGCCTTATATATAAAGCAAAGGAGTGTCTGGGACAGCTGGTTTAGGAGGAACTGCAGGACAAAAAGGGTGGGAAAACCTTTAGCAAAGAGCCCCTGTGCATTTGGATTAAACGTCATTTAATGCCCTGGATTTGTGTCAACCTGACAGACCGATGGAGGACTTTATTTACGGCTGCCAGAGGGCTTACACGAGTGCTGCTGCTGGTGAGAGGTGTGAGAGACAGTGGAAAATCCCCTGATTGTGCTGTTTGGGTGTGGAGCTTGTCCTCAAGGACCAGGGATGCATCCCCAGGACCAACCTGAGCAGTGCATCGGGTGGCCTTCTCCTTTTGTTCAATATTCATGGTTTTCAACTTGCTCCGTCGATGACTTTCTGCTCTTCCAGATGCAGGTTGGGAGCGTGGTATTTTAACAGCCTTGGGAAATTTGGTTAGGGGATGCAGAATATGTCATAGTTCCAGTCTTTTGGCTTGAAAATATGAATCATAGCTCCAGTTCAAGTTTCTGTAATGCTTCAGCTGAGAGGAGAGCTTTCTAATGGCAGTGGCTCTCTGGATGGGCTGGATTGGGCTGGGTGGGTGAACCCTGTGGTGCT
>BJBW01016233.1:0-13049 GCA_004320125.1 Scolopax mira
TTATAGGCAAAAAAGAAACTATTCTGCCAGTAATTTAAGCACTGATTTTCAATTGAATGTCTGTATTAATGCCTATGCCTATATTACAAGAAGGGAAAGCATTGAAACATACCGACAGTATCCTGAGTATCCCATCCCGAGTTCACTCAAATCAAATACTGATAAACTGCTGTTGACGTATCCTTTTAAGCATCTGAAAGGAAAAGACACAGGGTCAGGGCTTTCTCATAAAGTGGTTATATAGCATATTTCCTGTATGTAAGTATATTCTGCTATCACGTAGTGTCAGCATACTATTTTATTTGCTTATGAGGGTAACGACAACTCTAAAATTTTAAGCAGAGAAGTAAAGTTTTACTGGAAAGAAATAACATCTCTTTCAGGGATAATACTGTTTAAAAATCTATTTTCAGTACTTTTCACATTTGTGCTTCTCATCTGACAACAGATATAAACCAAAAAATGTTGCTGTAGTGTTTTTCACTGTCTCCTAAAATTACTGGACTTAGAAAGATGGCTACAGAGGCAGAGCGGAGAGTAATTTAACATCTTTGCAGAATCTGCCACCAATCATGTAGCATATATCAAAAAAATGACAGGTTTTATGAGTTGAATCAAAGAATTTTCACCAACAGTAACGTGAACACTGCATATATACTAAATAGCCATCTTAAAAGCAACAATTTATTAGTATTAAAGAGAGAAATCCCGTAAATACATGGAATTATGATGGCAGGAGTGACATTTTTGTCTGCTCCTGGAAGACTAAGGACATATAAGACATCCCATCTTCTTGGAAATCTGTCCTGTAATTTAACCAAGAGCCTTCTGAAAGGCAAAGAACATTTAAAAAGAGATGCATCAGGAATCCTTTTATATCTGTGACACTTCAAATCACTACTGGCAAAAGAAGCAGAATTACATAGTTCTCAATTAAATGGGCAGTGCACATTAAGCACTAACATTTTTCTGCTACTATCACTTTTCATCCTATCTTGCCTGTCTTTTTGCTGTTAAATTCTCTCTTTCTGTGATACCACAGGAAGAGTGTATCTCTATTTTTCACAGAATCACAGAATTTCTCAAGTTGGAAGGGACCCATATGGATCATTTTGTTCAACTCCCTGCTCCTCGCAGGTCCATCTAAAACTTCTTGTGAGGGAACTACTTTTGTTCCTTGCCATTGCAGGAAAATTGTGTGATTTGAGCTTCCTCTGTCCACTGAATGGAGAAAATAGTTACCTCAGGTAAACAATATATGCCACCCAGTTAAGAAAGGTTTGATTTAAACAAGCAAGCTCAAGACTTAAAACAAAAGTGCTTTTGACAGAAGGTCTCATTAAATTATAAAATGCCTGGTCACAGGATGTTGTTATGGAAACGTAGGTGGCCATTTTCACACCCATGAAAAGCCATCAGGGGCTAACATAAACAAAGATGAAGACATGAAACTCTGCCTCAGAAAGTC
This sequence comes from Scolopax mira, assembly GCA_004320125.1. Lineage (NCBI taxonomy): Eukaryota > Metazoa > Chordata > Aves > Charadriiformes > Scolopacidae > Scolopax > Scolopax mira. Next base: position 1,469 of record BJBW01016233.1, read on the forward strand.
TCTAAACCACAGCTTTCTGGAAAGAGAGAAGGCATAAGGAAACACTGCTTTAGATTTGGTTAGCTTCTGTATTAGACACTTTAGACAGGCTGCTGACAGACTGAATCATTAGAGATGGAGCAATGAAGGAAGGAAGGACAAATCTCTGTGTTTTGGGCAGAGACACAGTCCGGGAATGCAGTAGCACTGACTTGTTGGACAAGCTTTGATGCTTTCACTCTTATCCCTCCTCCTGTGCAATAAAGAAGGTAAGTTGTGCTTGTGAGATGTGCTATAGTATTAGAAAAATGATTCTTCCTTTTCTGGAGGTAACCCTGATTCATGTATCAAAAAAAACCCCACCTCCAAAACCACCTAGAAGGCACTGGAGGTCTCCAAATGAAAGAGTATGCCCATGAATATTGTGATCTGTTTACATCATGTGAAACATCATGACAGACAGTGGGAAAGCAGACAGAGCACAGTGGACTCACAGTTCAGAGGGACTGGTAAGTGTCTGCAGAGAAGTGCAAGAAACTGGCTTGGTGTTAGAAAGAGGTAGGGTACCTCGATTGAAACACTATATATGGAGTTAGGCTAAATAGTGTCAAGGTCAATCTTGCTAAATCTTGCAATCAGGCTGCAAGCTCTGGAGCCCCCAACATAAGAAGGACATGGACCTGTTGAACCAAGTCCAGAGAAAGGCCACGAAGGTGATCAGAGGGCCAGAGCACCTCTCCTATGAGGACAGGCTGAGAAAGTTGGGGTTGTTCAGCCTGGAGAAGGCTCTGGCACTGGAACAAGTTGCTCAGAGAAGTTGTGGATGCCCCACCCCTGGAGGTGTTCAACATCAGTCTGGATGGGGCTTTGAGCCTGACCCTGGCAGGGGGATTGGAACTAGATGATTTTTATTGTCCCTACCAACTCTAACAAATCTATGATTCTGTGGTTCTGAAGAGAAACAGGTGCAGGGATTGAGGGTGAACAAGGCTTAAGATAAAAAAAGCCTTGGATAAAAAGATAAAAAAGGGTTCAAAAACATATATCTGTGTGTGGGAGTGTGGTGAGAGAAGACAGTCCAGAACTATTGCAGAAAAGAAGAAAAGCTTATCAAGAGAATGCCTGAAAACTGCTACGGTGTATATTGAACTTAATTGTTTACATCCAGAAAGGAATACATCATTTTCCACTTCTGTAACTGCGCAAACTCTCTGGAATGGCTGAGTTACTTGCACTTAACACCTGTGAAGGTTTGCACTGATGCAAAAGGTAAAATGTTACTGATGTATGTGTAAGTACGTTAACACAGAAAAACAGTAGCAAAAGTGTACTTCTACTGAAATATATACATGTATATATAAAGAATATCTTAATTACTTCTCTTGTCTGTATCCTTGATCTGTACAGGGACCATATTTGTATGCATAGACAAAACGTGGAATGTAATCGGAAGTAATGGCGATAACAAAGGCATTGGTGATGACAGCCAGAACACCGATTCCTTCCAGAATCCCATACCAGATACCTAGAAACAAGGGAAATGACAGCTAAGTAATTAGGTTTTAACAATCATATTAAGTCATATAAAATCCTACTAGTGATATTAAAGTCATTATTAGTCATACAGCTTTCCTTTCTTACTGAGAAAGAATTATTCAGTCGGGAACGCTAGTCAAGATTAAACCACGATCCCACATTCCTGCCACCACTTGCTCCACCTGAATGAAGCCTTACAGAAGGGCACACACTGCCGAGAAGAAATAGCTAAGCAACAAAGGTATAACCATCATCGTTGGTTATAAAGGACAAATTTTGCAAAGAGATTTCTAATTTTCAGTTAATTCAGTTTTAAACCAAAAGTTAATTTATTCCTTATATTTAAATTTTAAATTCAACTAATTTTGGATAGCATTTTAGACTTAGAGTTCTGCAAATCAGAAGCCTAAAAGACTATTTAGACTGTTTTAGAAATTCCAAATATTATAATCCTTAACTGGCAACGGAAAGCAACTTTGGGGAGTCCTCTTAGTTAAGCAACTGACGACGCTTTTGTTGCTTAACAGGAGAGTTGCCATTGAGATATCTGTAGACTACACTATCAATTTCACTCTTGATGCATTAATTATTTCAAGAGTTAAGCTACATGAAGGAAGGAGACACAAAGAGGTGGTACCTGACAGTGACAGTCATTAGATTCTCTCACCTATATCTGTTGCCCTTGCAGGCATAGGTCTTCGCCACTGCGTGACAAACTTGTAGGCATCTAACCGAATTTCTATGATATTGTTGAGCAGCGCCAGAAGAGGTGCCAGTGGGAAGGCAGCAACGAAGATGGTGGTAAAGCCAAACTGTAAAACTAGACAGACATTTCTATGGTTAGAAATTGGAAATGCAACACAGTTCCAGTTTCTTAAGAAAACTGCCATCTCCCTAAGTTTGCTCACCCATCTCTAAGTATTCGTCCATTAAACCATGGAGATTCATAGGCTGCAGATTCCAATCTTTTTCCCACTGAGGCAGAGAAATTTTTTGCTCCATTAATTGCCCTCCTCTCTTCATTTTTCGTCGTGACCACCAATTCTGTAATAAACTTTATTAGAGAAACAGAGCATTATTGACTATACTTGCGTGGTAATTTACAATACTTGCTGGTATTGTTTGAAAGTAAGTGAGCCTGTTTTGAATAGCATGTGAATGTTTACTTAAGTATTTTTTGGAAATATTCACAATATCATGTAAGATACAATCCAGAGAATGTCCAAAACTTCTCAATTCTGCATGATGATTTTGATTATGTCTTTTATGTTAGGCCCATGTTAGGCATTGTACACATTAGCTTTTCAGAATATGGAATTTGCTGGCATAGACTTTTTTGACAGGATCTACCTGCATGCCTAAATAAAAAAGAGAAGAGGAAAAAAATCATGCATAGTGAGAGTAATGGTTTATAAATAAAGAGTAAATAATAGTAAATAATGCTTTATTTTTAATCCTGTAAAAGACAGATCAAATAAGTAGAGCTCAGTAAGAACTCTATGATACTGAAATAAATCAAACAGTAGAATATGTCTACTATTTTTTAAACAAACCTAAAGATCTAATGCTCTACAGAAGCATATTTTTTTTCTTGAAGCAGGAAAAAACGTCTAAAGAGGTGCTGCTGAAGCTGCAAATATTTAAGACTAATTTTATAAAAGGTGTGCAGAGGTCCTTTCACTAAATAGTCACAAATATTAAGTAGGTAATAGTATCACAATATTAAAGTGCTATACAAATGAAAAATATTATCCAGTACTGACACAAGTGGCAATTAAAGACTATTATTTATTTCTAGATATTACCGAAAAGAGACTGAAGATGGGAAATGATTTTCTTATAAATATTTCTATTAAGAGGCTGCTGTTCTTTCCTCAAGCTAATTTAGTGTCCAGCTCTTGATCTCTCTTGTTACTGAAAGGCCTTAGTGGCAAAAAAACCATTGCCTTTGTCAAAACAGAACATTGATTTTCATAAAGGATTATAAGCATGTTCCAAAATAAGTTCTAGACAGAGGGAAAATGCTGCTGTGCTCAGATGACAGGAAGCCTGTTACCTCAAGAGGATTTCTTCTTTTCAGACATTCATGTCTCACAGCAACACGGTGCACTGCTTCTCATTCGCAGAATGATTGATTGCACATTGTGAGCACAGCCCCTTCTGACATATTTTCAAGGTTGAGACTTTGATTAAATTAATATTTGATGAGCAACCTTTTGCTTTTACTGAAAACATATTCTTCTCGTTTCAAGAAAGCTGTAAGACTCTTAGTCTATTACCCTCTGCAGCAGCTGAACAGCTCTGTTGGTATTTTGGAAAATGAAATCACAATAAACAATTTAGATGGTTAACATACCCTGAGAATCCTCATCTTAGAGCAGCAGTTAAAGCTTCCCTCGGGAATAAATTTACAGTACAAGAGATGCAAAAAGTGGAAACACTCTGCAAACATGTGTTGTACTTAAAATAGTTATTTTGGCAAAAGTAGACTATTTATGCTTCTAACAGCACGTAGGGGAAGAATGTAGACCCAGTTATGTATTTAACAACACTATTTTTAGTCCTCAGAGCTAGTATTGAACACAAGCCTTGTGTAAGCACTAGTAGCAAGTCCTCCTCACCCGAAAGGGAAGGCTGAAAATCGACACTGATGATTAGGTTTTGAGTGTTAAAATGATATATGTAAACTTGACCCAGCTGAAGGATCCCGTTTTATGTGCTCCTGAACATACACTTCCAGAGATCAGTCTTTCAGCTGTTCATTGTTTTCATCAATTAATGATGATAATGAATTTCAATTAAAGATGAAATTTTGCACTCCACTCAAATGAAGAATTATTTTTCCCTATCACTGATTCACACTAATATGTCATCACTGTGAAACAAATTTTAACATCTGAACTTACGGATAGCCTAGCTCCATGAAGTTGTTCCACATCTGTTTCAAAACCATAATAACTCCCATTTGCAAACACAGATCTATCAAGCAGCCACTAGGATGACACTGAAATTAAATGGAAAGTTATCAGTTGCTAAAATAAGAGATTTTTAAATTTATTATTTATTTTTTATTTGTCCTCAGGGTGAATGGAAAATACTCAAATATGTTTGGTGAAAAACATTAGCCTCCAGAAATATTAGAAGAAATATTAATAGCAGAAATACTAACACAGATTTTGGTTGAACAGCCTTTAGACATATTATTTCTTGGAGAACTGGATCATATTTTTTTAGACCATGGAATACAAAGTTATTCTATTTTACTCTGTGGCTACCAAGGTTTAGCTGAAGAAACATGGTTTTCAGAGATATGAGATATCTTCAGCATGCTAGTGATATCAAGGGAGGTGCAATTCTAACATGCTTTCAAGCTAAATTTTGAAAATACTATTTATCTCCTTTTAAAGCAGTATTTTTACACAGTCGGAAACTTAAGCTGATAAAAAAGCTGATGCCATTATTTCCTTTACCCCAAAAAATCCACATACACAGAAGATTCCAATCATGTAGGACTCAGTAGTGCCTGTGAGTTAAGGGACTATCACTATTTGCTCTTCCCCAAGAGAGAGGCAGAAAGAACTGTGTGTCTCATGCAGAATCACTCAGCACAGTGGCGACCGAAAAAGGAAGAACACATCTCCTGTTTCCTATCCTTTGCTATAAATAAGAGTTTATTCTTCCCTGCACTTAGATGGAATGATAAATCAGACTGGACATAATTCATGTCCTTCGGCCTTTTCCTTTTTACTGATGGAAATTTCACAAGAGCATAAACTAGGATTGCTTACCTCTTCCAGTCTCCATCTGTTAAAAAGCTTGTTGTACTTTCCTGGGCGGCCTGCAAATCTGGAAAATAAGATTTCTGTTTCTCAATGGACATTCCAAGAACACCCTGTATCCCTAGTTGTTTTACAACATCCACTGAGCACAGTCATGACATATAAGCACTTTAAATCACGCAGGCTTAAAGCTGATGTCTGTAGGATATGATAGTTTCAGAATGCAAACAAGGACCATCATTTTGCAAGCGATCTTAAGCTTTTATTATGTCCAGAACAAAAATCCTAGCTTCAGAGGTTTTAGATGTTAGATATTCAGACTCTCTAATCTACTTCTATGAAGATAAGCCATTGCAATACACAGGAATTTAGTGCAGCACAGAGATTCTGCTTGCCCACGTGAATTGTGCACTGGATTGCGCCCTCAGACATACAAGCACAAAATTGCTTCCAAACCCATCATAACTAAATGCTTTTTACACATCTAACAGATTCTTGTGTAACAAACTGAATCAAAACTCTTAATGACCTCAGTGATAAATTATATTTGAGAGAGAAAAGTCCCCATGCCTGGTCCTATGAGACACAGAAGACGTCAAGACGCAAAGAAGTTCAGGAACCGTATGGCAAATGTGTCACTGGATGTGACAAGCAGATATTAACAATAGTGTTTATTAGAGGGCTTTTTTGTTCAAACAATCTCAAATGGAAATGATATTATAAAATTTATAGAAGGTACTCTGAAAAACTCTGTGGGTTCTGCAGGAAAGATAAGTCTGATCATAATGAAACTGAAGTGAAGATGAAGTGAGGTTAGACCTGTCCAGTATCTCATGCTCTGAGCTAAAGATACACACAGAAACTGAAGCCAGAATTTCTGCCTCCTTCTCTTGTATAAGACCTACCAGACACTATTTACTATTCATAAGAATGGTTCCTGGAAACGTAACCAAAGTGGAATAAACAAGAAAAAAAAAAGAATAAAGCCTATTAGTCCAGGGCTAAATGCAGACCCACATTGAGGACGTGGCTGTATTTTCAAAGCTTCTGAATTCTTATTTAGTAGGAAAGTTAAGTACATTGACCCACTTAAAAACATAGACATTTTACTGTCTTAGTTTCATGAATACAGATGGGTTCAACACTCACATATAGTTAAAATCATCAATTTTGTGTTATTGATTATCCTCGGAACTGACTTGATCTGAATCTTGCAGTTAGAACTGTCACACTATTTTCTTTAAACCTATAAAATTAGCAAAAATCACTGGTTCTGTGCAAGTTTTCCTTTAAGAGTAGTTAGCAAGGATAACTTACCTGCCAAGAAAAAAGGCTATGTAAAATATGGAGCTGTTCAAGTTGACAAACTGGAAGAGAAACATTTTCAAGGCAAAGCTGTTTTCCCATTCAGATTCAGTTCTAGGGTGCTCTGAGGAGAGATACAATATATATTACATAAACAAAAATGAAATTGAATTATGCCAAACTTTGCTCACACATCAACCAACACTAATAAGACAAGTGATGGTTTCAAGTTACAGTGCCCCATCAACTTGTAATGAATTTTTTTTTTTCCTCAGAGAGTTCAGCCTGCAGGTCACAAACCATTGCCCCAGCTCAGACTATGGTTGGTTCTATGTGGAAACAGGAGATAAAAGCCTCTTGGTACAGAATAGGTCAAAACTCTCTGGGAAGATACCTGTTCCATTTCCATGAAAAGGTTCTGAAATCAGAGTCTTTCATTTTAAGGTTACATATATCTTCACTTAAAAAAATTATTTAATACAAAATAAAAAAAAAACAACAAACAAACAAAAAGAAACATACTTGGCAGCAACAGAGCAATAGACAGGGTCTGCCAAGGAAAGCAGAGGGAAAAGTGACAACCAACAGCCAGTTGGGTCTGCACTACCTTGGATGGTTTTCCTTACGGTTTGTATAACATTATTTATGTCTGAAACTTGGTGATAATAACTTAAATTAACTGGGTTTTGGTAAAAATTTCAAATTTCTTTCATGGATGTATCAGACCTGGAATATAGCACATTCATAAAAGTTTTAAAGCACTTATATGAGTGCTAAAGTTCCTGAAGTTTTCACTTATAATTCATGTATATTTCACTACATTATTACTTTGGTCTAATGCTGACTAAATCAGGATACAAATATACAGGATCGTAGCTTTCCATATGGACAGTAGTTCCTCAGAAATTAAGACACCCTTCTTATTGCTGATGTAAACCAAAGTGGGGTGAGATACCTAAATCAAAGACCTGGTGCTCCCATCGTGCTTAATTCAAGAAGTATTATTTTTTTTAATTCTTTCATATATGTTGGGGAAAATCGCCCTGTATACTTAAATGAAATCATTATTTTCTTTGCCATACCCTGGTCTGTAACAACATGTTTATAAATCAATGAGATCTGAAAAAATATATTAATAATTTAGTAAGTTGACTAAACATTCTGAATACTTTCTAACCTGTTCAACTGCCTGTTATCTGAAACATAAAGTTTTGAGGATTTTGTTTAATCCATGCTCTTTAATACTTTAACCAGAAGAGGGAGCTGGTGAATTTAAGCAGTGAGCTTGCTTTTAAACTATAACAAGATCAACTGCACATTTTGACAGGGGCTAAAAGAGAGTATGTAAGAAGAAACACTAAAAGGCAACGTATTCACATAGTAGGAGATCTCAAATGTTGTCTTTGCTTTCGTGTTTTCTTTAAGCGAGAGAGCTTTACCTCTATGGCTGAATCACAACTAGAGGCTTCGGTATAAATTTTTCATGTGACAGAATTAGATAAATTTAAAATGTATTACTTCATTTTATCTTAACCCATTTTTTTCATATGAATGTTCAAATTAAAAAAATAAAAATATGAAAGGATTTTGGAAAAACTGAGAAAAAATATTTTAGCATTCTAAGAATACGTTTTTACTTGTTTCATGTAAGATGACATTTCTTCAATTTATACTACAAAACATAAAAAAGCAGAAGTATAAGAATAAATTCCTTTTTTTCCCCCTATTATTTCCTTAGTGAATTTCCTTAGTGAAAGTAGCATTTCTTTCTCTGATATTTCTCACTTGATTAGGAAAATGCCAGAATTGCACTATGATTATTTTTCAAAACCCTTTTTTATGGAAATATAAATGTATATGCCAAACTAGCAAGTGCCATATAACTAGGAAAGACCTACATACCTAAGTCTGTCAGGAGATAGGCAACCTTTTCATATACCTAAAACAGAAATAAGAGATGGTGTCAGTATAGTACATGCTGCCTGTTGTGTTGTCAAATCCAGAATGAAAACAAGCATCAAATGCATAGGTGTTCTGTAGCCCTACAGCATCAAGGTATCTGGACAGAGAAGCGAGGGTGATATTCTAGCCAAGTGTGGACGCATAGTTTCCTATAAAGACTTAATTGAACTACTATTGTCCTGTTGTCTTTATCCATGTAAACGTATGTATGGATGTATAGACATTAAATATACAATAAAGATAATTCAAGAGCCAATAAATCAAGTGAAATGCTCAGATATCAACAGTTAGATGCTTATTCCCTAACTTCAGGAAGAAATCTTGCTGAACTAAAAGTAGGCAAAAGCCTTTGCACAAGATATTTTTCCTTTGCACGAATATGCATACTGGTGAGGACATCAGCCTCCAAACAAAAGCTTCCTTATCTGTCTATATATTGACTATCATAAAGGACACTTAACCCAAGGTAGCTACCAACTCTGAAAAATATTTCCTTCAAAATTACTATTAATAGCAAGTTATTTTCAATAGCTTTTGTGTGGTTGTTCACTTTGAACATACTTTCTATGACTTAGAATTATCATATATAATGACAGAAATAATGACAGTCTGTTTTGAAGAATGCTTTCTTGTTGCAATGAATGCACAATGTCTTTAACAGAATTAAAAGCCGTTGTTTGCTGTGCTATTGTTTCTTTTTACCTGCTTGTACCTGCACAGGAATAGAAAAATGATAAATTTTATTGCAGTGGAAGGAATAAAGTTTATATCAACGTACACTGTGCTACCACAGCAAATGATTAAACCCGTGCTGTTACATGACAGGAAAAGCTTAAACCAAAATTATGTATCACAGTGGTTCTAGGACTGTGCAACACTGGTATCACAGCTGTGTTTAAATAAGAAGGGAAGAATTCAAAGTTATCAACCGAAAAACCCAGAAAATTCTCAGCCAAGAAAATAATGTAATTCCATTTAGATGAGAGACATACTGTAAAAGGTAATGTAAAAAACAAAACCACAAATGTTGAAAGTAGTAGTCTGTACCACCATGACTCGGTGACATAAGCAAAGATGTGTAGTGACAAATTAAGTAGGCAGTACAGAAAAACAGCATTAGAAGAGAAAACGCTCCTGAAATACTAGCTTCAGGATTAGCTTCTATCTGAATAACCAAGAACATGAATGTGTCTGATATACAGTAAACTCAATACCCTTGTAAAAATTACTCTTTAACATTAATCTCTTCTCTAAAAGAACAGAAGACTTACAACATTGAGTGACATGATGATCATAAAATTGATACAGACTCCAGTGCCAGATGTTGCAAACTGCCAATACTTCTTGATGAAATACCACTTGAAAGAAGCAAACTGTTCCATGGCTACCAGACGATACACCACAACTGCAAACACTGCAGTAAGGACCAGTGAAATCTACAGGTAAGTGTTTATAAACAGAAATATTAGAACATGATAAACCATATCTGAAATAATTTCTATTGCATTAATAAATTAACGAGTGTTTTAAAGATTAGCATTTGCTTGGGTTAGCAGACTTTAAGAGAACGAAAATACTAGATTGATGAATTAAAACATTTCTTCATGGTTCTTTTACAATATAACTATATTATATCTTTTAAAAGAAAGAGATCCATAGACAAGCAGTAAGGCTGAGGCAATCAGTTTTGCCTATGTTATGTAAATCCACTAACCTTAATGAATGCACCCATGACTTGCTTTACCATTTACATCAGAATAAGATTAAAGCTACAACAATGCCAGTATTATTAAACATTACCATAAAAAATATTCCTGAGACAGACACCATCAGTCGACTGAGCTTATCAGGAAAAGGCTGAAAAGGTTCGGGTTTTCCTGTGATGGGATTTACTCTTTCCACTTGGGAATATTTAGCTTCAAACTGGGGACGCAGCTCTTCCTGGAATGACAGGATAGATTCTATTTGTTGTACTAAGTTCACTTAAGTATCAAATTCAGACAGACGTGTTCTAAAGATACGTATTATAAAATAGGGAATTTATATTTTTTATAATGCTCCTAGTCGAAATAAGTCATTTGCTCTTTTGAAAATCCTTGGAAACAGTGCCAGAAGACCAACAAAGAAAATAAACCATAACAGCCTTCCTCACTGTGTGAGGGCTTTAAAAGGATCATGGGTCATAATAATGACTTAAACAGTAGTTTCTCTGCAGAAATTGATAAGAAAACTATAAATTAATGCCAGTTATGATGTGCTTTTTGTGATATGAATCTAACTATTAGATGCCACCAGCTTGTACCTACGTGACTAGGGAAAGCTATAAAACAAGTCTTTATCGACAGACTGCAGTTGAATCACCATTATAGTTAAATTACAGCTATATTCACTCGTGATTTATGAAGTAAAGGAATAAAAGAATTTGATTATTGCTGATGCTGATAGTAGACTGTAAAAGATAAGTTATGCCTCTCAGAAGGATGTAAAATCTAGTTTCTGTTCCTCTCCTTGTCCTGGTCCTTTTTTAACTAGGATTAGGAACTTCCAGAATAAGAAACCATAGAATGGAAAGGTATCTGTGCTGACATCAGTAATAGCTCTTGTCCTCGGTACATGCATTATTTCCACTCAGTTTTTCAAAGGATACTTTTAATAAACGTGAAATTGTATTTGGAATTATAATGCTAGTTGCAGAAGGCAAAGTATCCTTATATAGTCCCAAGTATACTTGTCTATTCTGCAACCAGCATTGTAAATGCAAATATAATCTGACTTGCAAATTCAGATTACTGACATACAATACAACACTTAAATCATGCTGACAGCAAAAATCGCAGTTTTACTTCTCTTTAGTCTTACCTCTTCATCTTCCCAGTCTATGAGATCCCAGTCATAGGTTAATACAGCTCTCCGTCTTTTCCAAAACTCTAGAAAGACTGTAGCTGTGGAAAACATCGACTGCATTTTAATTATGGAAAAGGAAGAAAAAAGGCCATGCAGATCTCAAGAAAATCAGAAAT